>CADDIJ020000615.1:48779-174672 GCA_902809745.2 Tetradesmus lagerheimii
AGAGAATAATCAGTCTGCTTTCCGCCTCCCCAGTGGGTGAGGCGCGGTTGCCGATGCCGAAAGGTATGGCTTACAAGGATTGATTATTATTATTAGTTAGCAGCGTGCGTTACAGGGCCCCGGCCCCCCGCCTCGCGCCCCCAACCGCTGCAGCTCCATCTGCTCACTATACCCCGCACGCCCCACCCAGTCAGCCCTGCGAGAGCCAGCTGACGCCCCCACGGGCCGCGGCCCCCTGCGTTACATGGCCCCGCGCCCCCGTCATCATCATCAAATTACCAGATCAAGCCATAGCCAACGCGCCCCCTGTGTAACACCCCCAATGACTCAGTACCACATGTCCCTATCCGCTTTCTAGCCCTGCTGCTGCTGCTGCTGCTCTTCCTGCTGCTCTCAATTTCAACCTGGTCCAGTCCAACATCCAAAAAGTTACATGCCAAATATCCAGCCCAACTTTACCGAGCAAAACTTCTTGCTCAGCTCAGTGTAAGAAGCTGTTGGATGTTACATAATAATAATAATCAATCCGTGTAAGCCATACCTTTTCGGCATCGGCAACCGCGCCTCACCCACTGGGGAGGCGGAAAGCAGACTGATTATCTATCTATATCTATCTATATAAGAAACAACTTTGCCGGTCCGGTTTTTCGGGGAAAAACGGGCGCGGCTCGCGCCGGCAGGCCGCCAGCACGCCTTCATTGTAAACAGCTAAATTAGGGGCATCATTCGTTCAGGGGCCCGCGCCCGGATGGTGGCCCCTGCCGGGAGAACAGGCTGCGGGAGACCCTTCGAATGGCTTTTTCTCGCAAACGGCGCAACTTGACCCTTAATGTCCGCTCCCCTAAAACAATGCTTATCGCATAATCTATCGTCTGAGAGAGCGTCGGCCCCATCGGAGGGCGCCTGTGGATGTCCACAAGTGTGAGGTTGTTACAAGTTGTGTGAGAGTGCCCCAGTGCGCAGCTATCGCCACAACACGAACAAAGGGTTACATCGTTTGCTCCGCAACATCTCCAAAAGCACGTCCAAGTGCAATCGCTGCTCGCAAGTCGGCAGCATGCAGCTGACGGACCTTACGCCAGGAACACAACAACAGCAGCAACATGTTCGGCATCATCAAAGGCAAACAACACACGAGGCTCGGTTCAGCAGGCTTAACAGCACGCGCCAGCTCCACCACCTCCTGCACACCCACCAGCATGTACATGTACATGTTTGCATGTATGGTGGTGCCAGTGCCCAACCACTGAAGTGGGGATGCGCAGCACTGTAACATCCACACAAGGTACAATATATGTGTACGCCCTCAAGCGCCCAACAACATACAAACGATCGAGAGCATCAAAAACCTTGCTCACATGTGTGCATGGCCGTGGCATCGCCACGGGGGTCACGCTAGTTCTCTCTATTTTCCGTGTAAGGTAGACCACCCAGACTCTTACACCCCTTACTAGGCAGCATGTGGGAATCACCCCATACGGTGGACTGCATACCTAGCAGGGCCGGTGTGTATATAGCCAGCAATCGACGGAGTCCTGCGGAGAGTCGCGAGGACATTAGCAGCATCCTTCCTTCGGCTTTCGCCGACTGTATCCCTGAGTCCAGGGACATACTGCTTAGGCTCAGAATCGAACCTGCAACCTTTCGGTCACTGTTCGTCCGTCATCACCACTGCGCCACGTGTTTAACGTCCCGCCTTGGATGTTACTTGAAGGAAACATCGTCCGTTTGGGGAGCCAATAACAGGCTCAGTGGGCAGAGAGAGAGAGAGCATAACCAGCTGGTTGAGCAGCGTAGGCAGCAGCAGCAGCTGCAACAACAACAACAGCGACAGCAACTGATAGCGCAGGTGTTACAGGAGGCGAAGCAGCAGGCGGTTTTGCGGTTTTGGGAGTTGCTTGCTGATTTTGTAGCAATGGAGGCTGCGCCGGCTCATTGGCGTGTTGCGGTGCCTGGAGATCACCCGTTTTTGCGTTCTGATCCAGCACAGCTGCGCATTGTACTGGCGCCCCGCTCTGGTTGACCTTCCTGCTTTTACATGCTGAGCTGTCCGTAGTTGTCCGGTTTCCACTTTCTGGCAAGGCCATGTTGCATGTCGTGTGTCACTGTGCTTGATTTTTCAGCTCTGTGTGTCGCATTGCGTGCTGCTATGCTTGCCAGCCATGAGGGTTGCAGAAGCAGTAGCACCTTAGTTTGCATGCCGCATGCAGTGTCTCCTGTCGGTCCCGCGTGCTCCTGCTTGCTGCAATCTGGTGTGTACAGCGGTGCCTTGGTGCAATCATGCCAAACACCTATGGTAAGCAGCACCATTGTGCATCCCGCTTGCTGTTTGGACCATGCCTGCCTTCCCCTGTGCGTTTTGTGCCCTGTGCTTTGAGCTCCCTGCTGCTTTTCGTGCTGCACTTCGCACATGCTGCACTGCATGTACTTGTTGGTTTATGGGGAGGTAGGGGCTGCAAGATGCCTCTGGAGTTTTACTTTGGTTGCATCTTGTGGCTTGCTATCGGGTTCTCATGATATGTGAGCTGAAAGAGGGGCAAGTGACTCGCTCTAGGGCGATAGCTTGCCCACCCCTGTAACAGACCTCTCTCTCTCATTTTTAGCTTGCCCACCCCTGTAACAGACCTCTCTCTCTCTCTCGATTTTTCAGCTCTGTGTGTCGCATTGCGTGCTGCTATGCTTGCCAGCCATGAGGGTTGCAGAAGCAGTAGCACCTTAGTTTGCATGCCACATGCAGTGTCTCCTGTCGGTCCCGCGTGCTCCTGCTTGCTGCAGTCTGGTGTGTACAGCGGTGCCTTGTTGCAATCATGCCAAACACCTATGGTAAGCAGCACCATTGTGCATCCCGCTTGCTGTTTGGACCATGCCTGCCTTCCCCTGTGCGTTTTGTGCCCTGTGCTTTGAGCACCCTGCTGCTTTTCGGGCTGCACTTCGCACATGCTGCACTGCATGTACTTATTGGTTTATGGGGAGGTAGGGGCTGCAAGATGCCTCTGGAGTTTTACTTTGGTTGCATCTTGTGGCTTGCTATCGGGTTCTCATGATATGTGAGCTGAAAGAGGGGCAAGTGACTCGCTCTAGGGCGATAGCTTGCCCACCCCTGTAACAGACCTCTCTCTCCCGGTACGGCTCCAACTTCAGCAATGCAGACAACGAATCGGCAGATTTGACAGACTTGGTTAACTTGCTACCCATGCCGTGGCATCGGGCTGCCTTGGCTGTTGTGCGGCATCCTGCAGCAGACCGGCCCTGGCCGCCTGCAGCTGTGCCAGACCCGCCATGTATGCCTTCTGCAGCAGAGCAGCATGTTGAGGCCATGTTGGTGGCGCAGCTAGGCTGGCGGAATCATCGCGGCAAGACGGTGTCTGTTGCGCAATTGTCTGTTCGTGAAGCTACCTCATTGCAGCTTGGTCCCCTGCGTGCTGAGCGCCAGGAGCGGCGCACTAGGTTTGTCAGTGTTGCGATCGGTGCGGGTGCCCCGCCCGAGGCGTTGACTCGTGGTTTGCAATGTGTGGCGGCCGCCCAGGGCGCACTATGGAAGATGCGCTGGGATAATGAGTACAAGGAGACGTATTGGCGGCTGGTCATGGATGGCTTGCCTACGTCGCAGCGCATGCACCAGCAGCATGATACCTGCATGTGTGGCGCTGCGTGCCCTGTTCTGGTGCACCATTTTTGGGAGTGCCCAGTTGCGGTAGCGGTGATTGACAGCCTGCTGTCTGCGTTGCCTGCAACATGGTGTACGCGGGCTGCAGGCCGCCCGCCGCTTGCTATGCGGCATGTCTGGTTGATGCAGCGGCCTCCCGGCCCTAAGCGACTCCACCAGGGTGTTTGGGGGGTTATTTGTTTAGCTGCTCTGGATGCCGTGGATGTTGGCAGACGGCGGGCTACCGCGCTGCACATTCCGCCGCCCGCGCCTGCTGCGCCGCGGCCGTCTGCGCCGCCGCCGCAATGGCAGGTACCTATTACAGATGTGTTTCAGCCTGCAGCTCTCACTGCTGCGCAGCAACAGCATAACCAGCTGGTTGAGCAGCGTGGGCAGCAGCAGCAGCTGCAACAGCAACAACAGCGACAGCAACTGATAGCGCAGGTGTTACAGGAGGCGAAGCAGCAGGCGGTTTTGCGGTTTTGGGAGTTGCTTGCTGATTTTGTGGCAATGGAGGCTGCGCCGGCTCATTGGCGTGTTGCGGTGCCTGGAGATCACCCGTTTTTGCGTTCTGATCCAGCACAGCTGCGCATTGTACTGGCGCCCCGCTCTGGTTGACCTTCCTGCTTTTACATGCTGTGCTGTCCGTAGTTGTCCGGTTTCCACTTTCTGGCAAGGCCATGTTGCATGTCGTGTGTCACTGTGCTTGATTTTTCAGCTCTGTGTGTCGCAATGCGTGCTGCTATGCTTGCCAGCCATGAGGGTTGCAGAAGCAGTAGCACCTTAGTTTGCATGCCGCATGCAATGTCTCCTGTCGGTCCCGCGTGCTCCTGCTTGCTGCAGTCTGGTGTGTACAGCGGTGCCTTGGTGCAATCATGCCAAACACCTATGGTAAGCAGCACCATTGTGCATCCCGCTTGCTGTTTGGACCATGCCTGCCTTCCCCTGTGCGTTTTGTGCCCTGTGCTTTGAGCACCCTGCTGCTTTTCGGGCTGCACTTCGCACATGCTGCACTGCATGTACTTGTTGGTTTATGGGGAGGTAGGGGCTGCAAGATGCCTCTGGAGTTTTACTTTGGTTGCATCTTGTGGCTTGCTATCGGGTTCTCATGATATGTGAGCTGAAAGAGGGGCAAGTGACTCGCTCTAGGGCGATAGCTTGCCCACCCCTGTAACAGACCTCTCTCTCTCGCAAACTCGCTCTAGGGCGATAGCTTGCCCACCCCTGTAACAGACCTCTCTCGCAAACTGTTCTGTCCACCATCCTATATGCAGCGCAGTTTGCCGGGCAGTTGCCAGCTAATGTGTCAGAACAGCTCAGCAGATGGACGGCAGCGCTTGTTGATGCTGGCTTGGGGCCTGAGGATGATCTTAGGCGTGCCCCTGGCATCCCTGGGGACTGTATGGCTGCACATCCTAGGTGTGTTGGGTTTGGCCTTCTGCCCGTTCATCATCATTTGTTGTCTCGCTGGGCTTGTGAAGCAATCCCCCTCCTGCAGGGCGGTGCTGCACCGTGGGTGACAGTGGGACGGGAGTTGTGGACACAGTGGGGTAGCGCTGTGGATTGTTTCACACGCGCTGCTGCTGGGAGCCCTTGGGGCCTTGCATTGTGTGCCCGTCATGATATCTTCCCTGCGACTCCTGCGGATGCCTGCTTGCCATCGCCTTTGCGTGTTTTGGCGATGGGTTTGCGTGCCCTGCCGCCGTTGCGTCATGTGGGCAACCAGCCTTTGGACGTGGATGGTTTGTGCTGGGAGGCGCCGCTGTGGGCCAATCCTCTGTTTACAGTGGTACGGTCATGGCAATGGTTTGATCAACAGCGTCAGGTGGAGGTGGGCTTGGAACAGGTGGTGCCGTGTGGCCTGCTGGAGCTCCCTAAGCTACAGTGTTTGGGTCAGGCAGTGTTGCTGTTGTCAGAACTTGAACGTGTCTGTGCCTTGCCAGGGCTTTCTGCTCAGCGCTCCGCTTATGAGCGCGAGATATGGGGCACGTGGCTGCGCAGTAGACCGCAGTATGGTGATCGGCAGCAGGCTCGGCAGCATGTGCAGCATTTGCTGTCGTTTGTGCCGTCTGTGTGGCATACTGCAGCACGCGCGCACCTGGCGGCTGCCCAAGCTGCCGGTACGAGCGTTGCACAATTATCCTCTGTTTCTCCTGTGGACATTTTGATTGCGCGCGAACAGTTGTGTGCTGATTTGGGTTGGCAGCGGCCAGGGGCAGACGGTTTTATACGTTTGGCTGATCTGCAGGTTGCTGATGCCACGAAGCTACAACGTCTTGCTGCGCTTGATGCCATTGCGCCCCGCCATGCTGCCTTTGTTACTCGGGTTAGAGCCCTGGATGCCCTGCCGATGGCAGTCAGCCTGCCTGCAGTGCAGTCGGTGTTGTCTCGTTGGTGGCAGGTGCGGGTGGCTAACGTGTACAAGGAAGCGGCGTGGCGCTTGGCTTTGGATACATTCCCTACTGCTCAACGTATGCAGACTACTGCTGCGTGTGCAGCATGTTCTGCTGCAGGGCCTGGGGTGGAGCATCATTTTTGGACATGTCCTGTTGCTATGGCGGTGCGGCGTGAGGTGGAAAGTCAACTAAGGGCGTTCAACTTGTTGCCGGCAGGTGCTGTACTGCCGTGCCGAGCTATATGGTTGGCGTGCCCCCCTCATAACGCTGTCCATCGGTTGGTGTGGGACATGGTCTGTCTTGCAGCAGTGCATGCTTTTGAGAAAGGCCGCAGGGCGGCGTGGGCTGTGTCAAGTGACCTTGGGGTACCCCAGCTGGTGGAGCAAGTGGCTGTGAGAGCAGCAGTAGGTGCTTTTTGGGATGCACTTGCGGACTTTGCTGTTACGGCTAGGGTGCCGTCACGGTATAGAAATCGGCTGCTCACACAACAGCCTTTTATTGCCTGGCATACTGTGTTGCGTGGCAATGGTTTGTGTGTGGTGCGGCGGTGATGGCCTTCTTCTCACTGTGTGTACGTGCTTTCTCTGTGAGCTTCTGACACGCCAGAGCTAGCCGTCTTGCTTTGCAGGAGCTGTGAGTTGCCGTGTCGCTGCTGCAAAATGTAGTTGTGCGGCCCTTGCAGCAGCTGGCTTGTCCTCTGCTCTCTCTCCCTAGTTTGTCGCCTCAGACCGCCGCCTGCCAGGCTGTGTTGCTGCTGGTGGGTGATGTTCTGTGGGTTCAGCCCGCCCGCTACACTGCATAAAGTGCAGCTTGCTGTCACTGACACTGTTTACACTAGTCCTTTGTTGCCTTTGTTTAGCATCAACACTGCGTGTGCTGTGACTGACGGCTTTGCCTGCAAGGCCATATGTCAAGTTACACACACAGAGAGACTTTCTGGGGTGAGTCTCCTTGAGTGACAGCCTGTTTTGCTGAGTCATCTGCGACGTTCCAGATTTTCGGGTGTTCGTTGCAACGTAGTTGCCTGTGCACACCGTGTAACCCCTCTTCTTCCCCTCTTCTGCCTGCCTTCCCCTGTGCGTTTTGTGCCCTGTGCTTTGAGCACCCTGCTGCTTTTCGTGCTGCACTTCGCACATGCTGCACTGCATGTACTTGTTGGTTTATGGGGAGGTAGGGGCTGCAAGATGCCTCTGGAGTTTTACTTTGGTTGCATCTTGTGGCTTGCTATCGGGTTCTCATGATATGTGAGCTGAAAGAGGGGCAAGTGACTCGCTCTAGGGCGATAGCTTGCCCACCCCTGTAACAGACCTCTTCTTCCGACTGACCTGACTGTTGCCTTAGCTACGAAGCTACAACGTTTGCGTGCACTTGATGCTATTGCTCCCCGTCATGCGGCTTATTTGGATAGTGTTACGACTCTGGATAGCCTCCCAGCGGGCACCCAGCTGCCAGCTGTGCGGTTGGTGCTGTCTCGTTGGTGGGGTGTTAGGGTGGCTAACACATACAAAGAGGCTGCGTGGCGCCTGGCCTTGAATGCCTTCCCTACAGCGCAGCGGATGCAGCTGGCTACGGGTTGTGCAGCTTGTTCAGTGGTTGGGCCGGGTGTGGAGCATCATTTCTGGACATGTCCTGTTGCGGTCGCTGTACGCACAGAGGTTGAAAGTCAGCTGCATGCATTCAACTTGTTGGCGGCAGGTGCAAGCCTGCCGTGCAGCGCCTTGTGGTTGGCATGTGCCCCTCACCGTGACATGCATCGGCTAGTGTGGGATATGGTCTGTTTGGCAGTTATACATGCGTTTGAGCATGGCCGCAAGGTGGCTTGGGCGGTGTCTCATCAGTTGACTATCCCCGTGCTGGTAGAACAAGTAGCAGTGCGAGCGGCTGTTGGGTGTTTCTGGGATGCACTTGCTGACTTTGCTGCTACGGCCCGGGTACCTCGTCGGCATAGGATTCAACTGCTCACGTGTCAGCCGTTCATTGCTTGGCACACAGTGTTGTGCGGCAATGGCTTACGTGTGGTTCGCAGATGACAGCCTGTGTATGCATGTATTTGCTTGCTTTTATTCATGCTCAACAACCATCTCCGCCAGAGGCGGCCAGTCCTTTTTTTGGGTGGATGTTGTGGGTCACTGCATAACTGCTGGAATGCAGAGATGTCACACCCTCAGCAGCTGGTCGGCCCTCTGCTTGCATATTCCATCAGCTGCCTTGAGTCCGACCTGCTTTTCTTGAGCTAGTGTTAGACGCCCGAGCTCAGCCCGCCGCCTGTACTGCAAAATGTATAGATTGCTGTCACTGACACTGCTTAGACTACTGCTTTCATGATCAGATACCCTCTGATACACCAACATTGCGTGTGATGAGAAAGACGGTTGTGCTTGCACACCAAATGTCATGCCTCTCACACAGGGGCTGTTTTTCTGGGGTTCAGCCTCCTTTTGAGTGACAGTCTGAGCTGAGCTGTTCGCAGCATCCTTTTTCTAGCTGGTGTCCGTTGCGGCGTAGCCGCTTGAACACACCCTGTAACCCCTCTTCTTCTCTGACGGCAAAAACGATGTTGCGCGTTCTTTTGTGTCAACCTTTATGCGCCTCTGCAGCACTGCTGCAGCAAAACACCACGCATACCACGAGCCAAGATATGATATGGATATCAGCGCATCACAACCCAAGCCCTATGTCACGGAGTCTCGCTTGAAATGTAGGTTCTGCACGCCCCGCACCAGCAACGCAGCTGCCTATGCACACCCAGCAAACCAGTAGTGGTTGACAGTCAATAAACCAGCTCAGCAAATGGAAATAGATAATCACCATTCAAGGGATGCCACAAAAACCTGTCTTCAGTTACTTCCTGTGATCCAAAGGTTTGGTCCAACAAAAGCCACGTGGCTGTGCACAGCTGCTGCTCAACCTCAACACGTCATGTAGTATTATTCTGCCGAATGACTTGTTACTGCTAGTGCAAGCGGCGCGCTTGTCCACGTCAGTCAAACCATCAACTTTCCCTGGCAGCACTAGTTCAGCAGCAACTAGTTCAGCAGCAACGCAGCAACAATGCAGCAACTAGTTCAGCAGCAACGCAGCTGCAGCTGCTGCGCAATGGTAACAGGCCATGATTCATGGCCCATGAAGCCAATTCAATTACTGTCGCCTAGTCACTCGTTACTGCCTTTCCTTCTTCGCTCATACATGAGTCATCGCCATCGGTGCTTGTGACGCGGTGGTAGCCGTGGGGATGCAGCGCATCTAACCGAATCTGGCAGGCAAAGCTGATGCCCAGGAATGCCACGCACAGCGCAAACATGCACCACAGCGGCACCGCCTCGACCTGCAAAGCAACAACAGAGCACAGCGCTGATGAGCATGTGTGACTCAGCATTGGGTATGAGAGAGTGCTTGTTGGCTGAAGCTCACAAGGCCAAGACACAGCGTCAACATGCACAGCAACGGCACCACATGGTTGCGCATGCACACAAGCAGCGAACACCTGGCAACATGCACAGCACAGACTTGAAGAGCATGTGAGAGCAGCAGCACTCTAGCAGGAAAGCAAGCAGAGACCCGACCCGTGCATGCAAGTGTGCGAACGCATGCAACGCTGTCATGAGCAATTGAAGAGCCTGTACAGACGCTCGAGCTGCAACTGTGTACAGAATGAACTGCTTTCACAAAGTTGGACAACACACACAGCATGTGCCCTTGTGCACCCCACAAAGCCAGCACAACATTAAACCCAAACCACTCACGTTGCCGAGCACGATGCACACGAACGCGTTGAGCGGTATCCTGAAGATGTTGATGATAGTTGCGCGCAACTCCTCGGGCACGTATGCAGCGCGCATGCTCATCATGCTGGGCCAGAAGATGCCCACGCACACCTCAAACACGCAGAAGGCCAGCAGCTGGATCTTGCCCTGCATTGTGATTGGCTGGCCCTTCAAACCTGCACGCAGTTGGATATCGTAGGTATATGAGGGTTGATTTCAGCAGGTACGGCGGCATGCAGAAGGCCAGCAGCTGGATCTTGCCCTGCATCGTGATGGGCTGGCCCTTCAAACCTGCAAGCATGGAGATAGATGACATGAGATCAGTGTACAATCAGCGGGGGAACGTATGATTGAAGCACGATGGTGGGTGACAGCAGCATGTACAAGGCCAGCAGCTGAATCTGGCCCTGCATTGTGATGCGCTGGCCTGCAAGCAGGAGTGCGCATGCATGGAATTATGCGTTGACAAAGCGGGTGCAAGGGCTGCGACTGGCCAGCAGAACGTGTAGATCTCCAACATTGAATGTGACGAGTTGGGCACATTGATGTTCTGAACAGCTCTTTACGGGTCACTCAGCAGCACTCAGCAGCAGCAGCAGCACCACCACCACACTCCTCACACATGCACATCACTGCAGCATATCATAATCCATCCGCATACTGCTTTGACTGTTAAGTGTTATAACATATCAAATGTTATGTTTGAACGCTGCACATGTAACGCTGCCACTCACTTGGGTCTTTGGTGGGGTTCACTGCCATGGCCATGGGCACCACCATGGCTGCTGTTGCCACAAAGTACACGCCCTTCATGAACTTCTCTGGCTTGCTGCGCTTCATCAAAACACCTGCAGTGCAGCCAAAAAGGGGAACATGTCACTTCTCAAACACTTGGATGTGTGTGAGTCAAAGCCCTTCATGAACTTCTCAGGCTTGCTGCACTTCATCAGCACGCCTACAGCGCAGCAGTAACAAACAGGGGAATATGTCTCTTACTAACCAATGTATCTCGGCTCTAGTACACGCCTTTCATGAACTTCTCAGGCTTGCTGCGCTTCATAAAACGCTTGCAGAAAGCAGTGAAACCAGGGGGATATGCTGTTGCCACAAAGTACACGCCCTTCATGAACTTCTCAGGCTTGCTGCGCTTCATCAGCACGCCTGCACAAACAAGACGCAACACATTATAAACTTGTTGTTTGCAGCATCGCCGTGATGTGGTACAATGGTATGAAAAGTGGGCAACATAAGCTGTGTGACAAGGCTTGCTTCGCTTCATCAGCACGCCTGCAGCGCAGCGGTGGAAACAGGGATATAATGTCTTTTACTAGTCGATTAAGTGTGTTTGGTTGAACAGCCACCACTGAAAGCTTCCCGCTGCCCTCCCGCCCCTCAATCCTCTGGTTTCCTGACTATGACCTAGCCCAAAACACTCTGCTGCTGCTGCCGCTGCTGCTGATTCTGACCTCACTGAAATATTCTACCCGAAAAACCTTACACATAATAACACATAGTTTCCACCATCCCACCTGCCAGGAAGCTTCCTGCCATGCATGCCGTCATGAAGTTGACGAAGATGAGGCCGTGCTTGATGGCCTCCTTGTTGGGGCTCATGGCCAGAACGCATGCCTAACCATACCTCTCACACCTCCGCACACATAACCCAACCGCAAAATCAACATGCGCAAGCGTTTCAAGCAGCCGCCAGAGCGACCAAGGAATCCGGGACCCTGCTACATGCAATGCACAGCAGCTGCTTGCCCACCATTCCCCACCTGCTAGGGAGCTGCCTGCCATGCAGGCTGTCATGAAGTTGACGAAGATCACGCCGTGCTTGGTGGCCTCCTTGTTGGGGCTCATGGCCAGAACATGCAAGCCTTATCTCGTACACCACCACACACAATTGTAAAACCGTGAAAACCACATGCGCCAGCGCTCCAAGCAGCCGGTGCCCTGCTACCTGTGATACGCAGCAGCTGCTTGCCCAACACCCACCTGCCAGGAAGCTGCCTGCCATGCAGGCTGTCATGAAGTTGACGAAACCGATACCGTGCTTGATGGCCCCCTTGTTGGGGCTCATGGCCGGAACATGCGTACCATACCCCTGACACCACCACACACATAATCCAACCGTAATTTCAGCATGCGCAAGCGGCAACCTGCTACCTGTGATACGCAGCAGCTGCTTGCCCACCTGCCAGGAAGCTGCCTGCCATGCATGCTGTCATGAAGTTGACAAAGATGAGGCCGTGCTTGATGGCCTCCTTGTTCGGACTCATGGCCAGCGTCCACAGGAAGACAAAGGAGTACATGGACGCCTCAAACAGCGACTGCATGCCACCCAGCAGCGCGATCGCAGGGTCTGCAACACACAGCATGGCAACTCGGTGACATCAGTAACGGTGCAGTCAAAGGAGGATACAGGATCAGCACAACAGGAACACAAAGGAGTACATGGACGCCTCAAACAGCGCCTGCATGCCACCCAGCAGTGCGATTGCAGGGTCTGCAACACACAGCAAATAAGGTAGAGGCATGCGTTAGCACAGGGTCAGGTTTCACGGACAACAATTGCATGCCGCCCAGCAAAGCAACAGCAGGGCCTGCGGCATGGGATGGGGACTTGATTGTGAATAAACTGTGCTCAAGCTCCCCAAACAATCAGAATATTGCGCTTTGCGAACAGCATGTAACTGGCGTAATAACATGGCAACATGACTAGTAACGTGACAAAACAAGGGCGGCTGCGTGCCACCCAACAGCACTAAGCAATGTCTGCTCCGTTACGCATTGCCGCAAATCAAGCCAAGCTGTGTGTTCTCACCTGAGACAATCGCATTCCATGCCCTGCTGAACTGCTCTCCGATGTTTTTGCTCTTCTTGTCTCCATAGTTCTCCTGCCAGGTCGCCATCATCACTGCAGCACCCGCCATCATGAACACGATAGCCGCATCGAAGGGCGCCACGCGGCCCAGCTGCATCTTTTCCACAAGAAAATCTCCAAAGAAGCCAGCAAAGATTGCCATGAGGCCGTTGCCCAGGAACACGGCCCATGAGAAGGTCTGCCCCAGCGCTTGCTCTGCAACAGGAATGACACGTTGGCAAGGATAAAAAGCAGGTTAAGCATACTATCCTATAAAGATTTGCCCAGAAAAACGGTTCACGAGAAGGTCTGGCCCAGCGCTTGCTTTGCAAATTGAAAAGCAACTTAGTCAGGTCAAGAAGGTCAAGCATAGGAGGAGCGCCATGAGGCCGTTGCCTAGGAACACGGCCCAGGAGAAAGTCTGTCCCAGCGCTTGCTCTGCAGAAGCAAGAATGACAGGGTGGCAAAACTACAAATTAGTATAATGATACAAAATACTATAGAATATCATAAAGATACAAAATAAGATATTGATAACAATGGTAATAGTAAAAGTAACAATAGCACTAATGATACAAAGCAGGTCAAGCATAGGGGTTGTGAGGGCATGCTTGTCATATAGTTTGACTTGTGCTGCAAGCATACAGAAATCCCTAGAAACCAGAAAAGCCGTGTTACAAGGCTTGCCACACCATACCTGCCTTTCAACTGCTGCTTGCTTTTGCGCAGTCGGCCCACCTGAGAACCCGTGCTTGAAGTGCTCTGCCCACAACCGCACACAGATGCGGCATGCATGCCCTAACACAAACTCCGCTCACCACTTCAAGCCATTGCATCGTAACTTAGCTCAGAACCTGCTGTGTAGAAAAAACAGAAGACCCACCAGCGAAGCCGTGCTTGAAGTGCTTTGCAACCAGCCAGCTCTCAAACGCCGCATGCCCCTACAAACTCTGCTCACCACTTCAAGCCATTGCATCATAACTCAGCTCAGAACCTGCTGTGTAGAGACAAAACAGAACACCCACCTGAGAAGCCGTGCTTGAAGTGCTTTGCAACCAGCCAGCTCTCAAAAGCCGCATGCCTGCCCCTACAAACTCCGCTGACCACTTCAAGCCATTGCATCATAACTTTGCTCGAAACCTGCTGTGTAGAGAAAAACAAACGACCCACCTGAGAAGCCGTGCTTGAAGTGCTCCGCAACCAGCCAGCTCTCAAACGCCGCATGCCTGCCCCTACAAACTCTGCTCACCACTTCAAGCCATTGCATCATAACTTTGCTCAGAACCTGCTGTGTAGAGAAGAACAGAATACTCACCTGAGAAGCCGTGCTTGAAGTGCTCTGCCTTCAACCGCACACAAATGCCGCATGCCCCACAAACCCTGCTCAGAGACCTGGTGTCATCATCATCACCATCATCATACCACCAATTCTAGCCAAAGCATCAACTTGGCTCAGGAAGCTGCTGTGTAAAAAGACCCACCTGAGAAGCCGTGCTTGAAGTGCTCCGCAACCAGCCAGCTCTCAAACGCCGCATGCCTGCCATTACAAACTCCGCTCACCACTTCAAGCCAATGCATTATAACTTTGCTCAGAACCTGCTGTGTAGAGAACAACAGAAGCCCCACCTGAGAAGCCATGCTTGAAGTGCTCCGCAACCAGCCAGCTCTCAAAGGCTGAGTACAGCAGGCTGGTGGCAATGCCTCCCAGCACACGCCCCACCATGAGCACCAGAAAGTTTGGTGAGTGCTTCGTGACGCAGCTCATGCTGTAGATGACTGCGTAGGCCAGCCCTGCTGTGCGGCGGCCCCTGCAGCAGAACAGCAGCAGCAGTATCAGGATCAGCGAGCAGTTCACAGTCCGGGTTTAGGGTTCATTGAGAAGTGAAAGCGCTGAGTGCTGTGGGGTTCAGCTCAGGCTGGGGTGAAGGTTTGTGAGCAGGCGAAGGCAGCGCTGCGGCGGCCTCGGCAGTATGCTTGCGCGCATAACAGCAGCGGTGCAGACGGCTGCAATGCAACTACAGGCACTATGTGGCATGCTGTGTGTGTGCCACCAAGTGTACCTCCTTGCTGCTGCTGCTGACGCCGAAATACACACAAAGCAGCACAAGTACCGAGTACCACTCTCTTCAGCAACCGCCAATAGTACTAGCGTCTGCTCAACAGCTGCAATTGCTTCCTAGTCAGCTGGATCGCTGCGGGTTCTGCCTTCTGCATATGCACGCCTGCCTATCAGCCTTGCTGCTCACATCTTGTCAGCCAGGGCTCCCACAAAGGTCCCCACAATCATGGAGGAGCCAAACCCTGCGATGAACAGCTGCCCGATCTGCGCTGGGCTGTAGCCATACTTCTCATAGAGAGCATACACGTAAGGGCCCTGCAGCCAGTCTCCAACTGCAGTCGCCAGAAAGCAACACAGCAAAGCAGCAGAGCAATGCAGGCAGGTGTATACGCCGATACAAGCACAGATCGCTGCTGGAAGGGTAAACGCTGTCAGAGATGGCTTGAAGCACAGGAGAGGCGAGAAACTGGCGTTAAGATGGTGCCTGAATCATGACCTCGTACTGGTGCTGCTTGCTCGTGCTGCTGCTGTGCTGCTGCTGTTCGCAAACTTGGCTATGGTCTGCCTAGCGAGCTGGCGTATTTGTATTCAATCCTTTGCGTCAAAACATAACTTGAGATCCGTTCTAAATAGGTCACAAGGCACTCTGAGAGCGGAAGCAGCATCGTCCATGGTCTGGGGACAAAGGTCCGCCAACTGTTGACACGGACGATGTACTCACGCATTTGCATACAGTACACCAGCAAATAGTTGTTCCGGAATGCCCGCGATGCTGGCGTGTCTTCAACCAGACTACCCACGCCTTGGTTCCATACTAGCGCTGCCACAGGCAGACATAGTGCTGAAAAACAAGCCCAGTAAAACAGATCTTCCATTGTTAAAGTCCTATGTACAGCAGTGAAACTCTGCGTGCCAGGGTCAGATGATGCAGCAGCAACTCAATCAACAGCAGGCGATCAAGCAACGATTTCGCAATACTGCAACAGAGTCTTTCGATCCCACATGTGCCAGCATCAACGCTAATACTCAGTCTATCCAAGGCACACTGCCAGTATCATATTTGTGACAAGAAGCAGTGTCATTTGTGAACCCCAACTTAGTAAGACCTTGGGCTGGTCTGAACAGCTGTGCTTTTGCACCATGCACACCTTCTTAAAATCAAACAGATCATTACAAATCACTGCGCATGACAGTGCATCACTCCATGCCATTGCCGGTGTCCCACATGTCATGCATACCCCCCACTGAGTTGAACACCGCCTCAGGCCCCAGGTTGAGTATTCCCTCCGCCTGCACTACCTTAGGATCTGCATCATATTTGCTCTTGCGCTGCCTGGCACCACCAACCCCAGCAACTCTGCCGAGCTGCTGTGCCTGCTGCTCGTACACGTCCTGCGGCCCCTTCCCTCCTGCAAGACTCAACGCAGCTCTGCGGCCAGCTGCTAGCGAATCTATGCCAAAGCGCAGCACTTCTGCCTCAGCAATCGCATCCGGCCCAGCTGCTGCAGCTCCCGATTTCAACTGCTGCTGTTGCTGCTGCTGCTGCTTCCAGCCGAGCCAGCTGCCAGCTACAGCCGCTGCATCTGCAGCGTCGCCAGCAGCAGCTGCACCTGCTCCGTCTATCTCCATCGGCTGTTCTTCTACCACCCCTGAATCCTCTAGCTGCTTCTGCTGCTGCTGCTTCAGCTCAGCTTCCTGCTTCTCCTGCTGCTGCTGCTGCTGATCTTCCTGCAAGCTGCCTTTCAGCTCCCGTGCTATGAGCTCTGCAGGAAGGATGCTGCTGAAGGCCTTCAGCACTGCTGCCTGCTCAAACAGAGCATCCTCGTCATCCAAGTCATCATCAGCACCCTGCTGCTGCTGCTGCTGAGGTAGCTGCTGCAACTGCAGCAGAGCATTCGGCTGCTGCTGCTGCTCAGCTGCAGCAGGTTTGACTGCAGCAGTGCTGCCATTCGGCTCTGCAGCTGCAGCAGCGGATGGTGCTACAGCTCCTGCCGCTGCTGCTCCTACTGCAGTAGCTGAAGTTGCCGCTGCTGCTGCTGCTGCCGCTGCTGCAGGCAGCTGATCAGGCAGCTGCTCCACTGCAGGTGCTGCCAGGAACGGGTTCGTGCCTGGCTGCGCTGCCTTGCTGCTCATGCGCTGATGAAGCTTGTTGAGCGCAGCCTCTGCCTTTTGCTTCGCAGCCAGCATGCTCTGCGAAAATAACAGCACAAAATAACAGCAGCGCAGCATCGATATCAGCGGCACTACTGCCATGTGCCATTTATGTGCCAGTCATACAACTCACACAACAACAAGCACCAGAGCTGCGCATTTCTAGACCTGTGGCTGCTTCATGCGGATAATACTTGCCGGTTTACCCTGCTGCTGCTCGTGAGGAACCTGCCCTCATGACCAGTAAAGGCTGCGATACGCTCGCATGCATCTCCAAAGCACCCAGCAAGCACGGCTCAACACCCAACAACAACAACGCAGCGCGCAAACACACACCTGCCGCTGCTTGTGGGGGTCAGCCTCGTGTCCTGCAAAGGCTGCTGTATGCTGGTACGTGTGCGGGTCCGGAAAGGCAGGCAGGAAGGCCGGCAGATGTGCTGCATGTGGCTCCCCCTGATCTGCAAACGTTGGCGGCACTGGCCGCTGCGTGCGAACTGGGTAGGGTGCCAGCGTGTGTGCAAAGGGCACGTCCGACCTCTGCACGAGGATTGAATTTGACAGTGTGACAGAGTGCAGGGCAGGAACGCAGTAGGGTTGCAGGACAGGTGCTGGTGGTATGGTGAGATCTATTTATGCTGTGTGCGCAAAGGGCACGTCCGGCCTTTGCAGGAGATGCGTTGATGGGGATGCGTTGGTGCCGGTGAGCGTTGGGTAGTACAGTTGAACATAGGTGTCACTGAGAATGCCAAAATCAAGTGATGTTGATAATGATGCCAACTTGTCAGCGCATGCTGCCTGAAATGAAACTTTATGTTGTGTTTCTGCACAGCTATCATGCAGCTACTGGGCTGCTGCGATTAGCTGCTGCACATTTGCTGGGGCATGATGTGCATGACGACACGGCCGAAACACACACTGCAAGCAGATGCGCTGCCAGTGCAGCCGCAGCAACCAGTTGATGAGGCATGCATAACTTCAACTACTGCAGCACTGCACGTGGCGCATGTTGACTGCTGAGATGCAACAAGACCCCAACCTGCAGTCGCTTGCAGGGCTATATGGCTATGGCTATGGCTAGGGCTTATGGCTATGTGCAGGCATCATGTGCAGACACAAACACACACCAACACACCTGCAGCTCCAGATGCTGGTGCAGGTCATCTGCTGTTACTCCCAGCTCCTCCAGAGAAAGCAGTACATCTGCTAAGTTTGACTGGCTCCTGCCAGCCAGTTCAGCATAGCTGTGGCTGCTAGAACAAACTGTTGTTAAGTAACGCAGCAGCAGGTCCGCTAAGATTTCTATGGCTGACTCCTGGCAGGCATCAAAGCCCGAAGCCTCGGCTATTTGAGCAGCTACTACACGTGCTACGGAACGAGAGAACTCGTCTGCCATCTTGCTGTATGTGCTGGAAGGTGACGCTGCAGTGTGCTGCGCAGAGCAGCAGCAGGTGTGCACCAGCACTGCAGGGATATCTGCGAGCTGATCACATGGCTAGCATCGACAGAGAATGTCTAAAGCTGATCAGTGAGGTGTCGAACGCCGCAGGGCGAAGCTTTGATTACAAACAAGGAAGTTGAAGGGTGAAGGGCAACAACAGACTGCAGGGTGTTTGGCTTCAAGGAGACTGATGGTTGAACGTGGCGCCTAGAAGATGTGCGAACGGCATTCAAACAGGAAAATGCATTGCAGCTTCAGATCAAAAGCAGCCCGACAGCACACAACCCCAAGTGACTGTCAGCACACCAGCTGACACAGCAACCTCCTTCCCGCCCTGCTTATGATCAGCCAGCTTGGGCGCAAAACTCCAAGCAGTCTGGTGTTTCCACAAGTAGCGTAACGTTGGTTGCAAGTGTGCACATCGTCTACTGCTGCATCAAGTGCTGTCTTCTTTCCTTCTCAACGAGTTTCGATCGCAGCATACAGCATACGGTTTCACTGATAGTAGCTACCTGACATTACTTCGCCACTATGGCGACCACGTTCCTGGAGCAGACCAGAAGTGAGTTTCCTGCTACAGCAGCAGCGCTAGCAGCAGGAAGCAGCATTCATCAGTGCTGCAACAACCTGTGTCATGTTTGGATGCCCGCTTGTCATTCATATACCCGTTCAGCAACTTTTCATGTCCGCCCACGAAGTCTGCACTGCGAGATGGCATGGCACCACCTGAGCACCCTTGAGTGCAGCACCCGGCTGCAGCGTCTAGCAGCAAGCTATCAGCAGCTGCCTAACAAACCTGATCCATGCGTTATATATATCCGTCTTCTTAGCCTCATCTGCACCACTAAACCTTATGGTTGTATCTTCAAATTATTCAAAATCATTCACCTTAGGTCTGCATGAGGACTTGGAGCGTCTGGAGCGTATCATCGTAAAGGATTACAAGCAGGAGGCAAAGGGTCACAAGGAGAAGCTGCAGCAGAACCACAGAGTGCGCAAGAGGATGGACGAGATGCAGCAGATCGCACGCAAGCTGGTGAGTGCCTGGCTGAAGTATGACGTGGTGTAGAGCAGTGTGCAGCAGTGCATGCTGTTCGGGGTTCAGAGATGGACGAGATGCAGCAGATCGCACGCAAGCTGGTGAGTGGCTGGCTCCGTATGAAGTGGTTTAGTGCAGTGTACAGCAGCACATGCTGTTCAGAGTTGCTGGTGCGTTGTGGCAGACACTTCAGGCCTTGTGCAGTGCAGCTTGTGCGTTGCAATGGCTCATGTGAAAGTTGACGCAGCGCTTCAACGGGAGTGGCCTTCACAATGTTGGAGCAACGGTGGTTGATGTTGTCAGGCGTTACGGTGCTGTATGTGGTGATGGGCCTGTGGCGGAGCGTTCAGCTCGCCATGAGGCAGACAGCAACAGCAGCAGCAGCGGCAGTCAGTGAGTGTGCACCAGCATGCGTCTGCACTGCCTGCATCACAGCTGTCTGATTTCTGGCAGCGTGTTACATGTGACAAACCTACACATGATGTTTAACAACATGGTACACAAGTATGCTGGATGGGGCAGCGGCAAGCTGCAGCGCCCTGCTTTGATTCCTGTGTTCGTTTTCTGCTGCTGCGCTGCTGCTGCTTCTGCCACGGTCTGCACTGCGGCCGCCGTAGATGCGCGTGTATGATGATGAGTCAGAAGAGTCGAAGCATCGCAAGGAGGAGATAGCAGCACTAGGCGCCAGCAACCCAACAGCAGTGTACAGGTGCGGCAGTAACAATGTTCGTAACAGTATTACAATTTGGTGATGCGCCACAGGTGTTGGATGCACGGGCAGGCTAACAGCAGGGAAAGCAGAAGTGGGAGCCAGTAGCACATGATTCGAAAGGATGCAGCCCAGCAGTTGAACAGACTGACGGGCAGCACGGCAGCCAGCAACACAACAGCAGCAGTACGCATCTGCCGCTGTCAGCAGCAGCAGCAACACGCTGCACAAATTGAAGGAGCTTTGATGAAGCTGTGACCGGCCCCACAAGCGTTAAATCAGCTTGTCATGAGATCAAACCTCTTTGTGCTCTGTCGTCCCACATTTGTTGGCACTTGCAGCAAGTTCTATAATTGGTTGAAGGAGCTGTGAGAGGACCATGAGTGCTATGCGCTTTCCTGTGTATGACATCAGCATGTTATAAGCTCATTTCCTCTGCTCTGCTGTTCCACTTTGTTTTGCACTGCAGCAAGTTCTATGATCGCTTGAAGGAGCTGCGAGAGTACCACAAGCGCTTCCCTGTGTATGACATCAGCGCAGCAGAAGATGACAGCAGCATGCTCAACGAGGAGCCAAAGCTCGACTTCAGTGGAGAGGAGGGCTTGGGCCGGTGCGTGTTGGTAATACTGTCACCTCTGTTGTTTTTGTGAAATGACATGTTTATGACATCAGCGCAGCGGAAGATGACAGCAGCATGCTCAACGAGGAGCCAAAGCTGGACTTCAGTGGAGAGGAGGGCTTGGGCCGGTGCGTGTTTCTAACACTGTCACTTTTGTTATTTTTGTCATTTGATGTGTTGGTTTGCTGTGGACAGTGGCTTGTGCCGTGGCTGCTGCGTCAGCGGCACCAGCTGGGCTGTCGAATCATCATGCTCTACTACGGTAGTTACATGTGGGCTCCTATTGCCTAATTGTCGCATCTTTTCCGTAGTGTCTCACTCTTCTGCAGCTACCTGGGCACGAGCTGAACCGGCTGCCTCATCGAGTGACTGTTTTTCAAAAAGCTTCCTCCTCATGTCACTCTTTCGCCATGTTGCCTCACTCTTCTGCAGCTACCTGGACCTGCACAAGCTGCACCTGCTATCTCACTCAATGACTGTACTATAAACAGCTTCTTCCTCATATCACTTGTTTTCCATGGTGCCTCATTCTTCTGCAGCTACCTGGACCTGCACGAGCTGCACCGGCTGTTCACCAACTCCAAGTTTGGCCGGCAATGCGACTACTTGGAGTACCTGGGAGCACTGGCAGACTTTGGCAGCATAGCTCGCGACAAGAAGCTGGCGCGACTGTACAAGTAAGCGGGCTGCTGCTGCTGGTCTTTAGTTCAGTTTTCTGGCATGATTGCGTGCTGCTGCTGGTCTCTACTTCAGTTTTCTGGCATGATTGCGTGCTGCTACTGTTGGTCTTGCACTGGCAGACTTTGGAAGCATAGCGCGCAACAAGAAGCTGACGCGACCGTACAGGTAAGCTGGCCGCTGCTGCTGCTGCTGGTGGTGTTGATACTTGTCTCCTGACATGCTTGCGTTCAGCTTTTGTTGGTCTTGCACTGGCAGACTTTGGCAGCATAGCTCGCGACAAGTAGCTGATGCGGCCGTACAGGTAAGCTGGCTGCTGCTGCTGCTGCCGGTGCTGCTGCTGTTCTAGTTACTAGTCTTCTGGCATGCTTGCGTGCAGCTTCTGTTGGTCTTGAACTGGCAGAGTGTGGCAGGATAGCTCGTGACAAGAAGCTGACGCGACCTTACAGGTGAGCTAGCTGCTGCTGCTGCTGCTGCTGCTGCTGCTGGTGGTGGTGTTGATACCAGTCTTCTGACATGCTTGCGTGCAGCTTCTAGTGGTCTTGAACCGGCAGACTGTGTGGCAGCAGAGCACTGGAGAAAAGCTGATGCGGCCGTACAGGTAAGATGTGTGGAGCCTTCTTTATTGATCTACCAATGTACTCTGCCTTCAACCGTCCTGCTAACACTGCAACTCTTGCTGCTGCTGCGCAGGCAGTACCTGCAGCAGCTGCTGGGCTACCTGGTGTCGTTCTACGAGCGCACGCAGCCGCTGGCGCAGCTGTCAAAGCAGTTGGACAAGATCCAGAGCGAAACAGAAGAGGCCTTCCAACAGGGGCAGGTGAGGATGGGCTACCGCAATAGTACTGCTGTTGTCGTTCGGAGGTGTCTCTATGTGCAGGCAGGTTGGCAGGAGAAGCAACTGCATAGGATGGTTAGTGTCAGATCTGTGAATGGCTGTTGCCTGAGGGTGGGAAATAGTTGTGCGCCGTGGTGTTGTGAAGGCTAAGTGTGCGGCACATCAACATAACCCCACCACGCAGCAGCTGGCGCAGCTGTCCAAGCAGCCGGACAAGATCCAGAGCGAAACAGAGGAGGCCTTTCAGCAGGGGCAGGTGGGGATGGGATGCAATAACAGTACTGCTGATACTGATCATGACACCTGCAAACACTGTTGTGAGCAAACATTGTGCAGAGATTTTGTATGTGCATTGGTTTGTGACCAACTTGTGCTGTATCATGTGCTGCTGCTGCTTGCTGCAGCTGCCTGGCTGGGAGGACAGGGGCGTTAGGGGCTCCTCTGATCCAAGTGACACCCTAATGCGCTGTTGCATGTGCTGTTGTTCCCTGGTCTTTTCTTGAGGTGTCCTGTTCTGTTGGCCTATGTATATGTGCTGCCCCTGTTTGCTGCAGCTGCCCGGCTGGGAGGACAGGGGCGTGGGTGCTCTTCTGATGTACACACCAAAACACCTGATCCCACTGTGCTGCTGACTTACCTGTTTCCGTGTCTACACTGTACATCTGCACGCACTGCTGCAGCTGCCCGCCTAGGAGGATAGGGGCGTGGGTGGCCCTGGTGATGTACACGCCAAGACACCTGATGCAACTTGTGCTGTTGACTTGCCTGTTTTCGTGTCTATACTGTACATGTGTACCCACTGCTGCAGCTGCCTGGCTGGGAGGACAGGGGCGTTGGGCTCTTGTGATGGTACAAGCCAAGACACCTGACCCTACTGTGCTGTTTACTTTGCATGTTTCTTGCTGCTGCTGCTGCTGGCTGCAGCTGCCTGGCTGGGAGGACAGGGGCGTTGGGGGTCCTGGTGATGTGGAAGCCAAGTCACCCTAATGCGCTGTGCTTCTGTGCTGCTGTTCCCTGGCTGCGGTGGCAGGGGCATGGGGGCCCATGCCACCTGTAACTGATGGATGCATCTGTGCTGTTGCATGTGCTGCTCCTGTTTGCTGCAGCTGCCCGGCTGGGAGGACAGGGGCGTTGGTGGCTCTAATGTACAAGCCAAGACACCTATCCTACTGCGCTGGGCGTCTGTGCTGTTGCCTTACCTGTCTCTGTGGTCACTGCCGCAGCTGCCTGGCTGGGACGACAGGGGCGTTGGTGGGCCCTGGTGACGAGGCTGCAGAGGCAGCTGATCCTACTGTGCTGACTCGCCTGTTTCTGTGTCTTCACTGTACATCTGTGCTCACTGCTGCAGCTGCCCGGCTGGGAGGACAGGGGCGTGGGGGGCCGCCCTGGTGTTGTGTAAGCCAGGTCACCTTGATGCGCTGTGCTTCTGTGCTGCTGTTCCCTGGCTGGGAGGACGGGGCGTGGGGGGCCCTTTTGGTCTGTCACTCATGCGATATGTATATATGCTGCTCCTGTTTGCTGCAGCTGCCCGGCTGGGAGGACCGGGGCGTGGGGGGCCCTGGTGACGAGGCTGCAGAGGCTTGGGGGGCTCTGCTGATGTACAAGCCAAACCACACCTGATTGCACTGTGCTCGGCGTCTGAGCTGTTGACTTGCCTGTTTCTGCACTCATTGCTGCAGCTGCGTGGCTGGGGTGTTGGTGGCCATCTGACCTGTCTGATGGCCTATATATCTGTGTTGCATATGCTGCTCCTGGTTGCTGCAGCTGCCTGGCTGGGAGGACAGGGGCGTGGGTGGCTCTTCTGATGTACAAGCCCAGCACCTGATCCTGCTGTGCTGCTGACTAACCTGTATCCGTGTCCACACCGTACATCTGGACTCACTGCCGCAGCTGCCACATCATTTCCTCCCACCCCTGGTAGCTGTCCGGGTACCAGCATCAGCTGCCTGCTCCTCTTGGTCAGGTTGCATGGATGTGAACCGTTGTATGGATGCTGACCGTTGTGTGAGGATCTGCGACTTTCTGTTTTGCTGCAGCTGCCCGGCTGGGAGGACAGGGGCGTGGGTGGGCCTGGTGATGAGGCTGCAGAGGCACCTGATGCTACCGCGCTGTTAACCTACTTGTTTCATCTGCACTCACTGCTGCTGCTGCTGACATCTGTACTCACTGCTGCAGCTGCCTGACTGGGAGGACAGGGGCGTGGAGGGCTCTTCTGATGTACAAGCCAAGATACTGATCCTATTGTGCTGCTCACTTGCCTGCTTGCTGCAGCTGGCTGGCTGGGAAGACAAAGGTGTTGGTGGTTCTTCTGATACTCACTGCCACACCTGTTTCTGTACTCACTGCTGCAGCTGCCTGGCTGGGAGGACAGGGGCGTTGGTGGCCCTGGTCACGAGGCTGCAGAGGCAGCCAAGCAGCTGTCTGTCGACCTGGAGACATTTGACAGCGTGGACGAGCTCGAAACAATGGGTGAGCATGCGTGGCGTTATAATGTGTCAGCAGGAGCTTGTAGCTTGGTGTCTGGTATGATCTACAGCCAGCAGCTGCAGCGCGGCCTGCCATCATTCAAGGGCCTTGCACTCTAGACGTGCATTCTGTGTGAGCTTTGGCTTCAGTGTCACCTAGGCCAAGGCTGAGTCTCGTGGACATCAGCGCCTGGGTTGCTGATGCCGTTCGGTATCAGTGATAGCTTATCACCGTACACAGCAGTACAAAGCAGTACAGCGAAAACGCCGACATCCTTCCCTTGCAAGGCCTGCTCGCCACTTTGCTGCTGCATGCCAGAAAGTTCTGTGTCCCCAACTATCCACGCCGACATCCTTGCCTCGTCTTGCCTCGCCTCACTGTGGCCCTGTGCTGCGGTTGTTTGGTTGGCTGCAGGGGCTGACCAGCTGAAGGAGAAGCTGGTAGGATTTAACATGCCGCACTCAGTCTTGGTGATATCGGCTGCTTGTGTTGTCAAACTGTCGTGTTGCAGGCGCTGACCAGCTGAAGGAGAAGCTGGTAGTAGAGCAGTGGGGGCTGAAAGATGCCGCACCCAGTTTGGCAGTGATTGATTGCTGCTTTATTGCTTCTTGCGTTGTCAAACTGTCATGCTGCAGGCGCCGACCAGCTGAAGGAGAAGCTGCTGACGCTGACCAGCTCAAGTTCTAACAGCATTCTTGTCTGTTGTCGTCTTTTCCTGCTGCTTGCTTTGTTGCAGGCGCCGACCAGCTGAAGGAGAAGCTGGCGCAGCTGGGCCTCAAGTGTGGAGGCACGCTGCGGCAGCGCGCGGAGCGGCTGTACGCACTCAAGGGCCGCAGGTGGGGCTCCATACCACAGCAGCAAGCATGTATCTGTTTGGTTGTGTGGCGAGCTGACTGCTGTAGCACTCAAGTGCTGCAGCCGAGGATGCGGTTAACCTGCCAGCCTTGCTGACGCCGTTGTGTGCGCTGCTTCTTGTGCGCTGGAGCTGATGCTTTCTCTGCCCTGCTGCTGGTCCTGGAAACTTGGTTGCCAGAGGTGCTGCATATGTGAAATGTGTTGACGGCTCTGCCCTGCTGCTGGTACCTGCCTGTGCAGCCTTGAGGCGCTTGATGCCAAAATGTTTGTCAATATCAAGGCAACGGCATCAGTGCGCAGTGCGCTGCCGCTGCTGCGCTGCGTTGTGTGCGCTTGAGCTGATGCTGTCTCTGCGCTGCTGCTGGTCTGCTGCTGATCCTGCTGCCTGTGCAGCCTTGAGGAGCGGGATGCATGTGGGACTGCGTAACACAGCAGCAAGCGTGCCCATGTGGGGCTGCTGCTGCCTCTGCCCACCGTCTGCCTCTTTGCGTGCGCTGCCGCTGCTGCGCTGCTTCTGAGCTTACGTATATCTGTCCTGCTGCTGCTGCTGCTGCTGTGCGTGTGCAGCCTTGAAGAGATGGATGCCAAGATGTTTGTCAAGGGCAAGGCAGCGGCATCCGTGCGCAGTGAGCAGGAGGTGCAGCAGACGCAGCAGGTGCGTGGCGTTGTGGCTTTGTGCATTGTGTCGAAGGGGGGGGGGAGCGGAGGAGAAGGGGGAGGAGAAGGGGGCGGGGAGAGGGCGTCCCTGTCAGCTCTAGACAGCGTCGCTTCCAGCAAGGGCCGATGCCATTTGCACAGCTTGACGATGATGCAAACACTGCTATGCATTAGGCGGATCAAAAAGTTCCTGACCACCTGCAGGCAAGTACCCGTGCTGAACGCCTGACACGGCTGCGTTCTGCGCTGCTGAGCTTTGCTGGACTGCCGGAGCGGGGTGCATCGTGGGAGTTTGGCCGCGGCTTGTTCGCCTGGTCGACCCAGTGCTTTGCCACCCCGCGTGTACACTTATATTTACGAGCAAGTGTTGTAATAAACGTGCCAGCTTTCCCTTCCTCGCCAAGCTCGCGACGCTCTTTCAAGGTTAACTTTGGCATGCTGGCGAGGTACTCAGTGCAGGGCAGGTCTGCAGTGGAAATTGGCAAAGTGCGTGTACACGCTCAGTACAAGTGCCATATGCTGAGCTATTGTGGCAGTTAACGTGGTTGAGAGTGCTTGTTGTAACAGTGGCACTGCCAGCACAGGTCAGACCCTGCTGAATCCATGGGCTGCATTTGGGGGTGCGGTGTTGCCCTTAGGCGGATCAAAAAGTTCCTGACCACCTGCAGGCAAGTACCCTAACAGAGGAATGGCTGCTGTGTTTGAGCTGTGGTGCCTGCCACTGGCAGCCTGGCAGACGAGTGTTTAGCCTTTTGGTTTAGAACTTCGATCCTGCTTGTCTGTGCCTGTCTGTGCTGGCAGCAGCAGGTGCTGACTGGGCTGCTGCCAGTGGCACTTCGCAGAGTGCCTTGGTGAAAACATCGACAACATTGCGAAATCGAAGCACATTGCCGAGCGGGCTGCTATAAACGATAGGTAATCGAATAATGTTTTCGATACAATGCGTGCGCTTTGCTGTTATGCCGCGAGGACGTGCATGCATCGAAAAGCAGCTGGGGTGTCACTCCGAGCCTGCTGCATCTTTCACACCTGCTGCTGCTTTGCCAACAGAGCAGCCATGCCCGAGCGCGTCCGCTAAAGCAGTTGGCAGTCACTTTGCAGTACACCTAGATATTTATTAATGGTGCTGCTGCACGGTTGTGCAAGTAGCATGCTGTGAAACAGCCACCAAGATGTTGGCAAACAGCAACGTGCAAATATCTTCACTTGCCCCTGCAGCTGCCAACTCATGCTGAGTTTCAGCCAGCTGATTGGTTGATGTAGCACACGCTCTCATGCAAGGTGTGTGCCAGTGGTATCACAAGAAACTTCATGCATTCAAGTTGGCTGAGAGACTGCTGTAGGTGGATAGGTTCTTATTGATCCCCCTACATGTTCACCTAGGACTCTTGAATCGCCCTGCCGTCTTTGGCACATTGTGTGCATTCTCGCAGCAGCTTCTTGTGCAGCGCCTGGTACTGCCTCCGATGACTGTCCCTCTACTCTTGATAATGTCACTGCTGCTGATGATGACGTTTCTTTTGTCGCAGCTGGCGCTGTCTGTTGTGCAGCTGGAGGCGCAGGTGCTTCTTTTGCAGCCCCTTGTGCTGCTGATGCTGAATATCCCTGACAATATCACTGCTGATGTTGCTGCTGCTGTTTCTTGTTGCGCAGCTGGCGCTGGCGGTTGTGCAGTTGGAGGCGCAGGTGACGCGGCTTGCTGAGCTTCTGGCGAATGTCATCAGCGACACCAAGGGCCGCGTGGAGAAGAAGCAGGCGCAGGTGGGCGCTAGGGTTTTGGTCGGAAGCATTGCAAGCGATTTGGCCTCTGGCCAACGTCATCAGCGCCACGAGGTTCAGAAGATGCACAGCAGGCACATGTGTGTACAGCAAGCGGCTAGGGATTTGGTTTCTTGACAGGATTTAGTAAGCAGGTTGGCTGCTGGCCAATGTCATCAGCAACACCAAGGGACGCGTGGAGAAGAAGCAGGCGCCGGTAGGCGCCAGGGTTGTGTTTTATTAAAAATTGTGTTGGCATTGTGTTCGGCTGCTGGCCAATGTCATCAGCGACACCAAGGGACGCGTGGAGAAGAAGCAGGCGCAGGTAGGCGCTGGTGTACAGACAGCAGCTAGGGTTTTGGTTGCTTGGAAGGATCAGCAGGCGGTTTGGCATCGACTCTCCAGCAGTACTGCATGGGTTAGCTGACAATTGACGAGTGAAAACGAAAAAATAACATCTGAGGTTCTTGTGCCTACGCCTTTGTTGCATCAGACATACGAGGAGATGCTTGCTGAGCTTGAGGAGGCAGCCCATGCACTCCGCTTCAGCTGGGCATGCACCCACAATCGTACACACACCAACCCTGCGCGCTGTGCCGGCCACTCTGCTTCGTCCCTATTTCTTGCTGACGCATGCATTGGACACGCCCCTTGTCTCCCTCTCCTCTCCTGCAACAGACGTACGAGGAGATGCTTGCTGAGCTTGAGGAGGCTGAAGGTGATGCAGCACTGGACGCAGACGATGATGAGGAAGAGGAGTATGTGTACAACCCGCTGAAGCTGCCGCTGGGCATGCACCCACAAACCCTGCTCTTCTGATGTTTGCGACAAACAAACACGCATTTTGCGCTGTCTTTCATATGACGCCTCCTGCTGTTCTGTTGCCACACCTTGGTTGCAACAGACGTACGAGGAGATGCTTGCTGAGCTTGAGGAGGCTGAAGGTGACGCAGCGCTTGACGCAGACGATGATGAGGAAGAGGAGTATGTGTACAACCCGCTGAAGCTGCCGCTGGGATGGGATGGAAAGCCCATCCCCTACTGGCTCTACAAGCTTCACGGCCTCAACCAGGAGTTCAAGTGCGAGATCTGCGGCAACTACAGGTGTGGTTTAAGAATATATATGGTTTAAGGGTTCAAGGGTTTTGCTGCCAAACGTGCAGGAGTTCAAATGCGAGATTTGCGGCAACTACAGGTACGGCTATAACTTGTAATTCAGGGACGCGCAAGCGTTTTGCCACCAATGATTTCTGTGGTGAATTATTTTCAAATCCCACGTAGTAGCTCAACAAGCAGCACGGGTTGAACCAGGAGTTCAAAGGCAAAATCTGCAGCAACTACAGGTGTGGTTCAACACGCACAAGAGTTCATAAGTTTAACCGGGTTTGACCAGGCTCACCAGGTTTGACCGCTAATGTCTGTGGTACAAACCCAACCGGCAATGCTCCCTGTGTGCAGCTACTGGGCTGGCGTGCATATGAGCGCCAATTCAGGCAGTGGGGCTACGGGCATGGCCTGGTTGCTGGAGTTGCTTGTGCCGCATACATATCTGATGTGGGGTTGGTTTTTATTATGAAAATAGCGTGGCTGCAATCAGTGCTCTTTGTTGGTGCCCTAGACAGTGTTGCTCTGTTTGCTTGCATCGGCTGTTCATGCCTCGGCTCTTGGTCTCCTATTCTCATGCAGCTACTGGGGCTGCCGTGCGTCTGAGCCTTGGCTGTTGGCCTCGGCTGTTGGTCTTCTGTTCACATGCCTCGGCTGTTGGTCACGCCTCAGCTGGTGGTCTTTTGTTCCATGCAGCTACTGGGGCCGGCGCGCGTTTGAGCGCCACTTCAAGGAGTGGCGCCACGTGAACGGCATGAAGGCGCTGGGCATCCCCAACAACAAGGACTTCTACGAAGTGACAAAGATCGACGACGCGATGTCGCTGTGGAAGAACATCCAGGTGAGAAATGGTAGGAGGTGTGGAGGCGCATGAGGTCTTTGCACATCTTCCTAATTGTCACCCACACACCCGCGGGTTTTGAATGTGAACACACAGCGCGCAGCTCATTCGTTCACTTCAAGTGAGGAGCAGCGCGGAATGCCGGCACGTTTGCAGTACCAGGGGCTGGGTGCACGAGTATACATGTCAAGTTGGCACACTGTCTGCTGTCGCTCTGGAAGAACATCCAGGTGAGGGGCAGCGTGGAATGGCGCCAGGTTTGCACTAAGGTGTGCAGCATGCATGCGTTTATATGTCGTATCGGCGCACTGTCTGCTGTTATCCTGGAAAGAACATGTAAGCGAGGGACAGGGGTTTGATGTTGCAGCATACAGCGTCTCAGCCTCATGCAGTGTTATGCTGTGCGGGATTGTCTGTGTTGACTAAGCGTCTGATGTTTTGGTCAAACGTTCATCACAGGAGTGCGCCTCTTGCGACTCTCACCTGTCACTCTCTTCTGCCATGCTATGCTAGGTCATGCTGAGCCAGCCAATCGTTTGCCTTGGTTGACCTTGTGCAACCGCGACTGCAGGAGACTGGCATTTGCAGCTTCAACTTTGAGTTGGATGAAAATGCAGGACACACCATGAACAGCTGCTTTTGTTATGTTCGACCATGTTTGACCAAAGTTGACTGTGTTCGACTGTGTTTGACTGTTGGACGGCAACACTTGCGGCTTCACCTGTAAGATGGATGCGGAGCTGGAGAATGCAGGACCCACCTTTGAAGACCTTTTTCTGTTACGTTTGACCATGTTTGACCGAAGTTGACTGCATTTGACCGCAGGACCGCAACACCGGCGGCTTCAACCCTGAGATGGATGAGGAGCTGGAGGATGCAGGACCCACCATGAACAGCTGTTTCAGTTATGTTTGACCAAATTTGACTATGTTTGACCATGTTTGACTTTGGTTGATTGTGTTTGACCGCAGGACCGCAACACTGGCGGCTTCAACCCTGAGATGGATGAGGAGCTGGAGGATGCGCAGGGCAACGTGTATAGCAGGAAGGTCTACGAAGACCTCAAGCGCCAGGGACTGCTGTGAGCAGCAGACGCAGTGCTGGCGGCAACAGCAGCAGCTGTGGCAGCGGTGGTGGTGGTAAGGGGGCGCGGCAGCGAAGCGGCAGTCAGCGTGCAGCTGCTGCAGCATGGCAGTGCGCACCGTTGAAAGATCTACGAAGACCTCAAGCGCCAGGGACTGCTGTGAGGCGCGCAGCGCTGGCAGCAGCAACAGCAGCAGCAGCTGCTGCTGCAGCGGTGGTGGTGAGGGCGTGCAAAGGTCTACGAAGACCTCAAGCGCCAGGGACTGCTGTGAGGCGCGCAGCGCTGGCAGCAGCAACAGCAGCAGCAGCGGTGGTGGCGAGGGCGCGCGGCAGCAAAGCGGCAGTCAACATGGAGCTGCTGCAGCAGGGCATTGTGCACCGTTGGAATGTCTATGAAGATCTCAAGCACTAGGGGCTGCTGTGAGCAGCAGCTGCTGTTGCAGCAGGTGTGGCAGCGGTGGTGGTGAGGGCGCGCGGCAGCGAAGCGGCAGTCAGCATGGAGCTGTAGCAGGGCGTTGTGCATTGTTGGAAGATCTACGAAGATTCAAGCACCAGACAGACTGGTACTGGGCACTGCATGCTAGCGGCAGCGACTCGGCTGGTTTGAACAGCATTAGCAGCGGCTGCAGCATGGATTGTGCTGCTGAAGCAGGGCAGCGTTTACGTGGTCAGCTGCAGTAAGAGCCACTGCCATGGCCAGCAGCACCAGGAGCATCAGCATCAGCAGGCGTCTAGTCGGGAGGTGCTGCAGCAGGCATGCCTGCAAATTCTGATACTGCACAACCCATGAAGGGTTCACTCATGAATGGGTGGGTGCTGATGTGTGGAAAACCCTAGTGGCGGTTGCAGCACCACGCCGTGTAAATTCCTGACCAAGGGCATTGAAATGGTTCATCGTCACCTTGTATGTACTAGAAGCCTTGCGTACTGGCTATTAACACCGGTTGCTTGCGTTATGATTCAACCTCGGCTGCCTGATGTGCTGCGTGCTTCGGCAAAGTCAGTACAAGCACGCCAAGTTGACGCTGTATTACTCATCAACAAAGTGCGATTTTGTGAGGCAGCAGCTGTGTCGTGGTCGTAACACAGCAGCTGCTGCTCACCGTGAGAGTCCCACCGTTCGCAATCACAGCAGCTCTTGCTGTGGAGGTCCTAGCTGTGTCTGCCGACCACAGATGCGACCAACAGCACTAGCACCGGGCAAACTTGCAGGCCTGATCTCCGCCCTCTATGCAGCATCAGCTAGCAGTCCAGCCAACGCACTTCATGCAGCAGCAGCTAGCAACAGCTTGAAGGTCCTAACTACCACGCAGCAGGTGCCTAGTGAGCTCAATCCATACAAGATATCTGCTGCCTTGCTGGCACCAGCTGCTGCTTTGGAATCATGGGACAAAGAGGTGTACCAGGACCATGCCAGCACGAGCAGCAGCAGCAGCAGCATCGGCATTGGCCCATCTTACAGCAGCAGCGGACAGCAGCGGCAGCACCGCCAACATCACACAGATGCGCAGCAGCAGCAGCAGCAGCAGCAGCAGCAGCAGCAGCAGCAGCAGCAGCACCAGCAGCAGCACCAGCCCTGCCACATCCCCAGAACAGCCACTGGCAGGCACCGCTCCCAGCAGCAGCATCAGCAGCGCCGCACACCGCCACACAAGCCCCACCTTCAAGTTATTCCCTGTCTACCTCATCGTAACAGGCATCAATGCAGGACTAGATCAGCACATCCAGGCGGCCAGGCAGCTCTACAGCCAAGGTGACTTCTTTGTATGTGCCCCGCCAGGCAGCTGTTGGAATTGGGCTGCGCAAAAGTTGCAGCATGGGCCTGCAGTGCCTGACTTGGTGCAGCAGCCGCTGCAGGGCTTTGTGCAGCCGTGGCTGGAGGGGTTTTATGACCATTACATGCCGGCGCTGGCGCGAGAGGGCTATGACGGCATAGAGGTGAGCATGTGGCAAGGGTTGTGCTTGCTTAGATATACCGCATACCACTGGTGTGGCATATTTGTTTTGTGCTACACACAATGCAGCCGCAAGCCCTCCCCGGGAGCTCCATTCTAGGACTGCTGACTCGTGCGTGGCATGCAGCAGCGCAACGCCAAACTTTGGTGAGTGGTACATCTCTTCCTGATCTCACACCATTGGTCAACCGAAACATGCTCTGCAGGTCATCATGTCGGGCCACTCGCTTGGCGGCAATTTGGTGGACTTCTTAGCACAAAAGCAGCAGCGCAACTTCAACTGACTTGCAGTCGCCTTGCTATAGAATCCTGATCGTAACCTTAATAAACAGCAATGTGATCTGCAGGTGATCATGTCAGGCCACTCGCTTGGCGGCTTCCTAGTGGACTCAGCAGCGCTGCTGCTGCCAGCCAGCTGCAGGGGCCTGCCGTACACAGCACATGCAATTGCAAGGCCAGAGCAATTGCAAATGCAAGGACTGCTTAGCACAAAAGCAGCAGCGCAACTTCAAACAGCCTTGCAGTCACCTTGCTTCTTAAGGGGGAAGGAGGGTAATTCCAAAGTTGCCAGATTAACCTGAAAATCTGGGAGTGGGGTGTCCCAGGGGTCAGTATGACACCCTTAAGAGTGCAGGGTCGGGCAGTTAGTGGGTGGGCCTGTACTGCACCCTGGCTGTCCACCTTGTGGTGTCACTCCATCTGCTGCTGTTGTGAAAACACGCTATGTGGAGTCACTGGCAGGAAAACGTGCACCTCTTAACTAGTTTCGGTATATATTGACATATTGTATTGATTTCGCAGCTTATGACTCGCATCTGCGAATCGGGCTTCTGCCTGCACAACAGTGCTAGGTGAGCCATCGAGTCGTCCAGGGATATCCCTTGGCTCGATACTGCGCGTACTGAGCTCTCGCATGGTCAAGTCTCATAATGAATAGTATCTTGGTCTTCTTGCGCGCGATTTCACACTGTTTTCTTGACATGCGACTGGCCATCGAGCACACCTGAGCTCCGTTCGCCATGCATTTTGCAACCCAGGTCATCGCACCCAGACGTAAGAAAAGCTGTTTGTATCTACACGTTGCCGCGAAGAAAAGGGGCCACTATCAAAGTCCCCTGCGAGCACGGACACTGCTGCTGCTGCTGACAAAAATCTCGTGCTGACTTTCGATTGCTTTTGATGGTGGGGTATTCTGACCCGCGCGATGGGCAAAAATAGGCATACACTTCATTGTGTCAAAGGGATCGGGCCTGAGTTGCAAAATTGTGGGGGCTGCAGCCTGGTATGCCTTTTGAGTGTCCCAGGCCCCAGCCCATAGGCCCTAGGGTCAAATCCCACTCTTACCAGCCAAAACCACTCAGGGGCATGCCCGTGGCATGGCTGTATGGTCGAAACCCCCCCAAAACAAATGCGGTGTGAGCCGGCTGAATTACCCTCCTTCCCCCTTAATAGGTTTCTCAAACTTATCCAACATCAATATGCTCTGCAGGTGATCATGTCAGGCCACTCGCTTGGCGGCTTCCTGGTGGATTCAGCAGCGCTGCTGCTGCCAGCCAGCTGCAGGGGCCTGCCGCTGCACTTCAGCAGCGTCAGCTTTGAGAGCCCGGGGGTGCCTGCTGCTGTGCTGAGGCATGCAGCGGTTGAGTGCAGCGGTACAAAGCAGCAGCAGCAGCAGCAGCAGCAGCAGCAGTGCAACAGCGGAACAGCAGCGGAACAATTCAGCAGCGTGAGCTTTGAGAGCCCCGGGGTGCCTGCTGCTGTGCTGAGGCAGGCGGCGGCTGGCTGCAGTGGTACACAGCAGCAGCAGCAGCAGCAGCAGTGCAATAGCTCCGGATCATCATCATCATCAGCCCCTGCTGCTGTGCTGAAGGAGGAGGCGGCTGCCTGCACGCATGGCGATGATACACAGCAGCAGCAGCAGCAGCAGTGCAACAGCTGCGGACCAGCAGCAGCCCCTGCACTGATTGGCTGCCAACAGGGCACCTCGCGTGCTGGCTTGCCGTACCGTGACGACCAGCAGCAGCAGCAACAGCAGCAGCAGCAACCTGAGCCTCTCTTGTGGACAACCGCTGCTGCTCCTACTGGTGCCAGCACTGCAGGATGCCAAGCAAGTGCAGCACCATCACTGTCAGCAAGCAGCAGCATGATGCCCCATACAGCAGCAGCAGCAGCTGCAATAAGCGAGTATCAACATCTGTCAACAGAGCCATCAGCAGCAGAAGATTGCACAGGAGGTGCCAAAGATCAGCTCTGTCACTGCAGGACCAGCAGCATGGTATCATATCTAGCTAGTCCTACCCCTCTGAATACACTGTTCAGGAATCCAGGGCTGCTGTATCATGTGGAGCCAGGCAGCAGCAGCAGCTGCAGCCCATATCAGCAGCAGTGGACAACAGCAGAGGTGGTGCTGCTTGCAGCGATCGATGCAGCTAGGTGAGTGAGGCTCTGCTGCCGGGCGATGTTGCTCTCTGCGCTTCACTCGCAAGCAGCGGGTTTGTTGCACTACCTGTAGGCGCACTACCTGCGCACTGCAAGTGCTGATGATCTGCGCTCCACTGAGGAGCAGCGCATTTGTCCCATCACCATGACGAATCCCATTACCATGATGAATTGATGCAGGCAGTGTGGTACCGGTGCTTGAGCACGACCTATGGCACAGGCCGTGGCAGCAGCTGTTGTGGCCCATGATGATCATGCCTGACAGTGCATGCGACACAGTTCAACGGTAGTGACAATGCGTCAGTGACAACTGGGTAACAGCGACGGTTTTAGGCAGAAAAGCCTCAAATGGTAACCTATGCTCAACCCCTGGCTGATGTGCCCTTTCTTAAGATGGGCCCTGCCAATGTTGCATGCACTTGCAGGTGTGTATTATGCTGGAGCCTGCTGTGCGCAGCTGCTGCTGGTGGTGCTGACTTGGCGTCTTCAGCAGAGGCAGCGCAAACCCTTCAGGCAGTGCTGCCCGCTGCTGATCTGACAGGCCTTGCTGACTCAGAAATTAACAACATTCAAACGGTTCAAACAGCAACAGCAGCTGCCTGCGGCTCAGAGCTCACTTCAAGCACATCTGCTGCTGTGCCGGCTGGTGTGGTAGCGGCTGGCATTCTGGCATCACTCGCTGCCAGGTTGGGGCTTGGGGCGAAAGACTTGATAAAGGAGCACAGCTTAGATGGTATGCGGTTTAGGGCTTTTGATGCAGAAGATGGCAGCATTCGCTCTGCAGCAGTGCAGCAGGTTGTCGGTTGGCCTGTGAGTAGGCCAGGTGCATAGATTAAGAGCTTGGTGGTGGATCTAGTGTGGGGGTTGGTGCCGTCATTTTTGTGTCATAGTAACAGAGGGTTGTGGACAGTGTGGGAGGGCAGGGCTGCTCGCAGCAGGCGGTTGATGCGGGCACGGGAGGGGGTTGACGTTGTGGCGTGCAAGCAAGAGCAGTAGCTGCTGTAGATCCTAGCTGGGCTTGCAGCTACTGCCAGTAGCTGCGTGCGGCACGCTTCTCCTGGTTAATCAGAGCATAAGTGTGTTACTGTCTGCATGGCATGCAGCGGTTGAGACACCATGCATGCTGTTTGTGGTCTGCATGCCTGGCGCCTGTGCTTCCCCCTTGCTTGCCAAGCAACAGAGGGGTGTGGACGGTGTGGGAGGGCAGGGCTGCACGCAGCAGGCGGCTTATGCGGGCTAGGCGGGTGGTTGTGGCATGCAAGCAAGAGCAGTAGCTGCTGTAGGCTTGCAGCGGTTTGAGAGAGGCCAAAAGTGCTGTTAATATCGCAGTTGACCGGTCGAGATTGGGCAGAGCCTCTTCAAATGCACTCGACTGACTGCATGTAGGCAGCAACTGCTGTGCCTGCAGTTACAGAACCGCTCGAAAGAGTCTTGGCATCCGTGATGGCACTTGCCAATGGCAACGCACAGGGTTTGCTGCATTGCTGATGGTCGTGGTTACGAAGTGGTTGTCCGCATGGGCAGCGTTGTTTAAAAGAGAATACTATACATGGCATGCTGCTGCCAGAGCACGTTTGGAGATTCAGACTGCGGAACACACAACTCAACAGTCAGCGTTTGCGAGTGTGTATTACACTTGATACATGCTGCTGTCAACCTTCCGGCGTTAGCAACACACTATTGCACCTGCAAGAAAATGCTGCGTGGTAGGTGTGCCGCCAATAAACAATTGCGTGGCATGGCAGGCCAGCACACACGTTTGCTGGGGTTTCTGCTGGCCCCATGGGGCTGCCACTGCTGCTCAAGGTTGCAACCGACTCGCATGCTTGAAATCAACGGAGTCCACGTCACTGCCCAAAGAGCTGACTCATCCATGCATGCTGCCGCTGCTCCTGCTCCCATTCCTGCTGCTCCTGCTGCTCAGGTTGCACGTCTTCAGGCGCAAGCTCCTTTTGATCCTCCCCAAGCTGCTGCTGCTGCTGGTGCTGCTCTGTGTCATGCTCCTGCCGATCACCCGCACTCTGCTGCTGCTGCTGCTGCAGTACCCAGCCGCCGTCCTGGCCTTGCTGATCACCCGCACTCTGCTGCTGCCGCTGCATTGGCTGCTGCTGCATTGGCTGCTGCAGTACCCAGCCTTCCTGGTCTTGCTGATCACCCGCGCTCTGCTGCTGCTGCTGCTGCTGCGATGATTGCTGTGGCTGCTGCTGCTGCTGCTGCAGTACCCAGCCACCGTCCTGCTCCTGCTGTTGCCCCAGGCCCCCTTCCCCCTCCGCCTCACCATCTTGCTGCTGCTGCTGCTGCTGCCGCTGCCGCTGCTGCTGCCGCTGTGGCTGCTGCAGTACCCAGCCACCGTCCTGCTCTAGTTCCTGCCCCAGCCCCCCTTCCCCCTCCCCCTCATCATCATCTTGCTGTATGATGCCGCTGCAAGCTGTCATCATCGTCTCAGCAGGAGGAGGCGCATTGCTGTTCTGCTCACTGCACTCACTCCCGCTCTCATACACATCCTCATAGTCATACCCACAAGCGCCCCCAGCAGCAGCAGCAGCAGCTGCTGCGGCTGCCCCAGAAAGCCCTAAACCGCTGGATTTAAACCGCTGCTGCAGCTCCTGGCTGCCTCTTCGTCGCCGCTTGTGGCTGCTGGGGCGATGCTGCCGCTGCTGCCGGTGCCGGTGCTGCTGCTGGCGCTGCCGAAGGTGCACGTCGTTTTGAAGCGCCTGCTGCTGCCATAGATCATCCTGCTGCTGCTGCTGCTGCTGCTGCCCAGGTGCATCTGCATCTGCAGCAGCAGCTGCTGCTGCTTGTTGAGAGCCCGATCGTGGCCGATCTGCTGCAGCAGGATCAGCTTCCAACGCAGGAGCCGCAGCAGCATCAGCGGCAGCAGCAGCAGCAGAAGCGCTCAGCTGTCGCTCTGGCGGTGACGCCAGCTTGACATTACTGTGCTGCTGCCGCGTATGCTCTGCTGCTGCCGCTGCTGCTGTATGGTGCGCTCTGCTGTAACTCTGCATGGGCTCAGTTGGCGGCCGATACGGCTGCCGGCTAAGCGACTGCTGCGGCTGCTGCTGCGGTGGGTCCTGCTGCTGCTCCTGCTGCTCGTCCAGCTGCTGCAGGCTAGCTTCTATCACTGCAGCAGCACTGGCTAGCCGCACAGCAGCATCCTGCATAGCAGCAGTAGCAGCAGCAGCAGCATGGCACCAGGATCAGCATACACACATAACAAAGGAACATGGCGCAGGGCTGTTGCAAGGGGCCAAATGAGTTGCAAACACGTGCAAGATCGTTGGCAACGCTCTGTATCTAGCTAAGTTCAAACACGCTTCTACCCTGCCACCCGATGCAGCTCTTAACCAAAGGCCATACTTGTATGTAGCATTGCTTCATAATGAAGCCATCACTGCAGTGTATGTGTCAACGATGCTGCTCCAGGTGCATTGTGCCTGCAATGGCCACACTTGTATACATAACATTGCTTCATAATAAAGCCATCGCTGCAGTGTATGTGTCAACGATGCTGCTCCAGGTGCATTGTGCCTGCAATGGCCACACTTGTATACATAGCATTGCTTCATAATAAAGCCATCGCTGCAGTGTATGTGTCAACGATGCTGCTTCAGTTGTTCAATTGTGCCAACTGCCTGCATTGACAAGTCCGGCTGTTGTTTACCCCCTGAGTGACGATAGGGAAGGGGTAGTTGAACCCCAACTCAACATCGGCTGCGTCCAGCACCTCCTGCAGACCAGAAGTGCAGCAGAGTACACAGCACTGCTGGGCATGTGGCAGGGATGTGGCAGAGATGAGTCGTACAATGTGGGGCTGGGCATTGAACTAGGGGAGCCCAGCTCAGCATCAGCAGCGTCTACCACCTCGTGAACTGAGGCAGCAATATATAGTTGCAACAATATATGCCAGCTTGCTGTGTCATGGCATGCTTAGCATTTGAGATATGTTGACTTTGACTGCACTTGTGAAGTACTGCGGTGGCCCAGATGAGAATGTGGTTCAGCGTTACACCCGATTGCAGCATGTCACAGCATGCAAAGCAGAACTGCCGCGCAATCACACAGTCAAAGAACCAAAGCATTACGATCCCACCACTGTCCACCCCATGCGGGTGCCGCTACCACACCTGTGGTGATGTCCATGGTGTGTCATATGACCACACAGGCAAAGATGTGTGTGCACCCCGAGTGCTTTCGCCTGTGTCTGCGGCAACATCCTCATACCTGTGGTGATGTCCAAGGTGCATGCACGTGCTGGGTAGGCATGCGCGCCAGCACTGGCAGCCAGCGCCGCACAAACTCGCCGTCAGGGTCAAAGCTGGCAGCCTCAGATGGGATGTCCATCAGCTGGCCAAACGGCGGCGCATCTGGTTGAAATCAATGTAAAAGTTGGCAGCGGTTGAAATTGCAGGGAGCAGCAGAAGCACGTTAGCGAGTGCAGCTGTTTCAGTGTTGGTGATTGGTCGTAACGGTATGGGAAGTGGTGCGGCAGTCATCATTGGAGACTGGCTGTCAGGGTCAAAGCTGGCGGCCTCAGCAGGGGTGTCCATCAACTGGCCAAACGGCGGCGCATTTGTTTCAGTGATTCATAGCAATTTCACAGCAGTTGCAATCAGAAGCAGCAGGAGCACGTCAGCCCAGGCAGATGTTCATGCTGAGATGTAACGCAGCTGTTTGTAGTGTAGGGGAGTGATTGCAAAGGTACCAGAAGTGGTGCGCCGCACAAACTCCCCGTCAGGGTCGAAGCTGGCAGCTTCAGAAGGGATGTCCATCAGCTGGCCAAACGGCGGCGCATCTGCAGTGAATGCGACAGGGAGCAGAAGGCAGCAGTCCAGCATGACTTGACTTGAAGAGAAGCATCCAGCAGCTGGCCCCAGTTGTGCTTCTGGCCCAAGCACACGAACTAATTGCGCTTTGCTATACAATCAACGCTTGCGAGGGACGGAGGCCGCAGCTACACCCGCGCAGCAGCACAGCTGATTTCACACTACGCGACAGCACACCATAGGCAATACATGACCTGCTGCACACAGGATCACGTTCATGGCGCAGCCACACCTTTGTAATGCATGAGCGTGCAACCCAAGGGCAGGACAGGTGCAATACTCATCAACCATGCATCCGCTGAGGTACTGCCAGCCCAGCGCGTCACTCTCCAAGTCAGCATCCAGCAGCTGGTCCCAGTAGTGCTTCAGGCCCAAAAGCATACACACTATTTGACCTTTTGATACACAGCGGATTCTTGCAAATGGCGGCCAGCTGCACCCAAGCACCAGCACAAGACAGACCCCACACTACACGGCAGCAAGCTACATGCAACTTCATACCGCATACCCTGTCCTACACAGGTGCACCACTCACCGACCATGCATCCGCTGAGGTACTGCCAGCCCAGCGCGTCACTTTCCAAGTCAGCATCCAGCAGCTGGTCCCAGTAGTGCTTCAGGCCCCACTGCCACGGCAGCAGCAGGTACTTTACAGCAAACACGCCACACACCACGCGCAGCCTGCAGCAGCAGCAGCAGCAGCATGGTGAGTCACTGATGTTTGGACTGCTGCTGCTGTTGCAGGCTGCAGGTGTGTGGCGTGTTTGCTGTCAAGTACCTGCTGCTGCCGTTGCAACAAGAATGCATTAATCAGTGATGTAAACAACCAATATCGTCAAAGCAATAAGACCGTCACACCGCCCACCTGTTGTGCATCCAGCCTGTGCTCCAGAGCTGCTTCATGGCTGCATCAATCAGCGGGTAGCCCGTCATGCCCATCTTCCACGCCTGAAGGCGCAGCAGCAGCGGTGCGGCGCAAGTGCAGACACCAGTCATAGCGCATTCATTCATTCATCCATCATCAAGCTTCCAGATGAGCTGCAGACATGTGCAAAACCATTGGCAACACTCTGTCTCTCACTATGTTAGAACTTGCCCCACCCTGCCACCCATATATATGCAGCTCCCCGTCATGCCCATCTTCCACGCCTGAATGCAGCAGCAGCAGCAGCACCAGCAGCAGCAGCAGCAGCGGTGCGGCGCAAGTGCACACACCATTCACAGCGCATTCGTTCATTCATCAGGCAGCAGCATGACATCAACGAGCCCGTGCTGCATGTGCGGACCACCATGCTCATCTTCCACGCCTGAAGGCGCAGCAGCAGCAGCAGCGGCGCGGCGCATGTGCACACACCAGGCGTCAAGCATTCATTCACTGATCCAGCAGCAGCATGACATCAGAAAATAGGTGCTTCATGAGCTGACCACCATAACCGGCAGCACAGTTGCAGCAGCTGTTCTTCAACACCACGAATGCATCACACACAACATAGCCACACTATGCACTGCCTGACACCTGCAGCTGATGATACATGCCTCACACACGCAAGGCTGACTACTGCAGGGCTTGTCCTGTGTGCGGCGATGGCTGTTGCAGTTGGCCCAGTGACTGGCGCTGGGATGAGATGTCTGCTGCATCCCAAGGCTGGTCCCTGCGGCTAAATTGATCTGATCTGATCTAGCGCACATCAGCCGTCGCACCTTGAATGCGTGCTGGTCCAGGTTCCAGGGCACGCAGCGCAGGTGGGACAGCAGCGGCCGCTCATGCATGAAGGGGAAGTGGAAGGACAGGTACCTGCAGACGGGAGATGATGTGTTATGATTCAAACATTACAAGCAGCAGTGCTGTTCTAGGGTCTACCTCATGCATGAACGAGTAACTTGGCTGCTGCCAATACGGTAAACTGCTGCAGCAGAGTCACCAGCAGATTGCAGTAACAGAGTAACTGGCAACATGCTGCAACAACGTAACCAGCCAACTGCAGTAACAGAGTCACCGCACCTGCTGTACTCCCTGTATGCCAGCTGCTGCATGAAGTCCTTGCAACTAGAGGCGTGGTCGTCAACACCAGCTGCAGCCCACTCAGCCTGCTTGGCCAGCACCTGCAACACACAGAACCAATAGCAGTCTGAACTCCACTCCACAGTAGCTCAGCTACAGGCTGTAGCCGGTTGCAAAAATAAATTGCTTTTCAAAGAGCAGCAGCCCACCCCGCCTGCTTGGCCAGAACCTGCAGCACACCAGAACCAGTAGCAGTCTGAACTTCGCTCCACATGAGCGGTTTGTTTCAGGCAACAGACATATTGTAAGCAGCAGCAGCTAAAACTGTGCCACTGACCTTGTAGTAGATGTGTCGTACGCTGAACGGTACACCAGCAACACCAACAGAAACATCAACAGCAGAAGCACAGGCAGCATCTGCGGCGGCGCCTCACCTGGTACTGGTTGTGTCGTACGCTGACATTGCAAATGCAGCAGCTGAAACACACACATTCAAGTACGTGCCACGACACTACTGGTGCTAGTAGCATGCTCTACACCCTAAACCCAGCTGTGTTGGGCACCAGACACGCTGCAAGCAGCAGGATGACTCACCTTGTAGTAGATGTGTCGCACGCTGACGCTGCCAACGCGTATCCAAGGGCTCAGCCTGCTGCACACGCAGCGCCTTACTCTACAATAGATGCGTTATACGCTGCCGCTGCCAATGCAGCACTTGAACCACACACTCTCCACTGCGTGCCACGACACAAGCATGCCCAGCTTGTGTTTGAAACCAGCTACGATTTTAGCAGCAACAGCCGGCACTTACCTTGTCGTAGATGTGTCGCACGCTGACGCTGCCGACGCGTATCCAGGGGCTGAGCCTGCTGCACACGCAGCGGTCAACGTTGGCCTTGCGGTGGCTGAAGTGCTGCAGCTGCTGCTGAATGAACTCCTCCATGCGAGCAGCACCACCCTCGCAGCCAGGCGACCACTGCAGCAGCAGCAGCAACGGTGGTGAACGCAATGCAACGGGGCTGGCTTGATGGCGATGTACAGAGGAACAGCTAGCCAACAGCTGGCCTGCTGCGTGCTTATGCACTCAGCGCATCAGCAGGGTGCACAGTTGTGACATCGGGCACGGCGGCACATAAGCAAGTTGTTGACAAACCAGTCATCCCATCAACAGCACGCATATGCATGCGCATACCTTGCTTGACAGCTGGCCGGTTGCCTGCTCCTGTTCCCTGCTGGCAAAGAATGGCAGCGCGTCCAGGCTCTCGCTGCGCAGGTTTGGATCAACAGCCGGCAGCGCTGTTGGCTGCGGCCAAGGCACTGGAGGCTGCTGCGGCATGGCTTGCAGCCTGCAAAGAGCGGAAACAACCAAGCGGGAGTGAACAGGGAAGATCTTGGTTGGGCAGTAGATACGGTGAACATCCCAAATTGCAGTTCTTGCAGCTTAGTGAGAGGGAACTGGTGTGATCAACGCCGCCGCTGCTGTAATTTGTCAAACGAGCGGCTGCTGTTGTGCTTGACACTTGCTACAACATTTGTAACAATAGCTGTGATTCTTTGACAGTCCTGAAAAGTTGACACACCCACTGCTGCCAGAAGGACCTGATTACATGTGGTGAAGGGATCGCCATTACTGCTGCAACACGTCATACGCGTCTTTGCTGTTAGAAACCACAAGATACTACTACAACCTGTGGTTCTTGGTGTGTTATCTACACAACATGTGAATGCACAACCTGTGATGCATCTCACTGCTGCCAGAAGGACGTGAATGTCGCGCAGAGCTCACCGCTACTGCTGCAACACGTCATACATATGTTCACTGTAAGCAAACAACAAGATACAACTACACCCTATGGTTCTTGATGTGTATATATGTACACAACATGTGATACACAACATGTGTTGCAACTCACTGCTGCCAGAAGAACATGAATGTGGTGAAGGGCTCCCCGTTACTGTCCTGATGTTGTGCTTTGACAGCTCTTCCAACTTCATAACTTTCCAAGTCAAGTGCAGGCTGCATGAGGCTGGTCAAGGCTAGACACACACACACAGCGCGGCCACCCCCGACCCCCCCCCCTTGTGAGACCCCACTTGGTGCATTCAATCCCCTTTCAGATGAGTGATAGCTGCGATTCCTTGACTGTGCTTCACAGCTCAGAACACTCACTGCTGCCAGAAGGACGTGGTTTAAGTGTTGCGAAGGGCTTGCCGTCACTGCTGCAACACGTCATCAATGTCTTTGCTGCAATACAACCACAACCTGTGGTTCTTGGCGTGTAAAACACAGACATGGTTTAAGTGTTGCAACTTACTGCTGCCAGAAGGACGTGAATGTAGTGAAGGGCTCGCCATTACTGTCCAGCACTGTCCATGGCTCGTACAGCAGGTCTGCGTTGTACGACCTGCACAGCGCACCTGCAGAGCGGCAGTGCACGCGCAGGCAGCAGCAGCAGCCTTGATATACGTGTGATGGCTCCCTGGTAGCGCTGACAAGCAGTGCTGCAGCAGCATGCCTCACTGCCATCCGACTACTATGCTGTGAGAGCGAACTGCCAACAGATTGACGACATCATCCTGCCTCACCTGCTGCTGTCAGCTGCTGCTTCATGTCATGGTCTCTCACAAGCGAGATCGGGTCAAACAGGTGGTTGGAATAAACAGCAGCAGCGCCAGTTTCACGCAGCAGCTGCAGCAGCACCTCCACACAGGCCTGGCCTCTTCGAATAATGAGACGTGAGCCTAATGCAGCAAGCTGCGCTGACAGGGCAGCAAGGCTCTGCTTCAGCCACCACCTGTTGTTGCAAACGAACGCCAGAGAACACAGGCAAAACACGTGGGTGGTTACAATCCTTGGAACTTGTATAGCTGCTGTCGCCAGCCGAAACACATGCTGCACGCTCGGTGTTGTGCTACCATCAAACAGTTACAAACCAGGTGACCGAAAACAATGACTATGCTGTAAGGACTGGTGGCGACACAACATGCACATCAGTGGGCAGCCAAAAGATGCGTTGAAGTTATACACAGTGGCACCTAGCCGTCCAGGCTGTGTGGCAGCGTCTGCTGATTGTGCAGGCGTCCTGCTACTGCTGGCGCATGTTTCTACCCACCTGCTGCAACGCCCTGGCTGGAACTGCCCCTCCTCTTCAGGAGACCATATGAACACAGGAACCTGAAAGACAGCAGTATATCGCAGCATCTGGATATCTAAGTGGAATGTAGCACTGCAAAAGTGCAAAGGCAAACAGCTGGTAGCAGCAGCGTGGTGCTGCTGTGTTTGCTGCGCATGACACGTGGCTTGCCTCACAGCAGTAGCAGCTGCACTCACTACGTGCTTGGCTGCCTGTAGAGCAGCTAGAAGCGCCGGGTTGTCATCCAGGCGAAGATCCTTGCGGAACAGCATTAGCACAGTCTGTTCTGGGGCCTGTCCTGCCTGCTGCTCCATGCCGGGCGTTCGCGAAACAACAGGGCTGGAAGCAGCTGCTAACTATAGGTCCACGCAAACAGCTTGCATGATCGCGTAGGGCTCCGTCTGTGCTGGCATTCTCGACACCGATGTCGCACCAACCACGTTACTTGAACTTGAGGCGCATGTTCAGTTGCAGCAACCGAAATGATTTTACGGCAGAGTGCTGTAGATTACTGGGTTAGGGCTCGGCCATGTGCTGTGCTTTCAAGAATCGAAGGCCAGGGTTCTCAAGAGTAGGTGTCTGACCGGACCATCAGATCTCTACAGCCCTCACTGGCCCAGTGATGGTCGGATTGGGATAAACAAATTGCCCTGGAAAGCAAAGCAATCACAAAGTTGTAGGTGCAGGCCAGCCTGCACTGCTTTGGGCAAAATCCTGCAAACAGCCGCTTGTAGGCAATGGGTCAAATGAGCAGCTCGTCAGGCTCCCTGACTCAGGTATAATGTGCAGTTACAAAGATGATACATGGCAAGGCCTGTTACTGAAAGCGTCACAAGTTGAAGATATCAAAAAATGCTGTTCAAAATGCTGGTGTATGTGCGTGCATGACAGCTAGCTTTCACATGCCAAGCTGTCCCTCCCACCCACATGTACAGAGCTCTTGGAAACATTCATAGCAGACTTCGAATCCAGGTCAGCCATTGCGCCAAACTGCTACACTAACCTTTGGTGCTATCAATGCACCAGCACACCCGAGCTCAGCAGAACAAGCAACAAAAAAACAGGATGCCAACGAACCCATGTGCTCCTAATCCTCACAAGCTCACAACAGCCCACCAAACATAACGGAGTAGCCGCTGCAAGCCGGATCAGCAGCAGCAGCGCCAGAGAAAGAAGGTCACACAGCAAGAGATGACTGTTGTGTTGGTACAGTTCTGGTGGTTGCTGTGCATGCAGGAGGGGTTGTAACACGCGCAGCACACCCAGTTTCGCAAGAGCCTCTTATGGCATACGCAACAACCAAGGCAGGAACCTATCCGAATGACACCTGCAGCCGTAGCTAGCCCCAGCACTTGAGCGCCAGCTGCACTCTCAACACTGTTTCAACATGACGCGGGTAAAACCACAAGCAACACCACCCATTCATAATGTGCTGGTGGCGGCAGTTTCAGCAGTTTCTGGTATTCTCGGTATTCGTCCGCGCTAACTGCACACCGTGTCGTTGACCGACCCAAGCATGCCAGTACGTCGCAAAAAGAATCATGGCGGTTATCATATTGCCGATTTTATACATGTTGTCGGCAGCGCCTGAAACTTCAGGAAATCGTTTATTGAGCGCCCACGTTTACCTCCTCGAGCACGCGGCAATCAGTCTGTGCAGCCACGTAAAGCACTCGCACACATGCACTGTTACCATCAATAAAGTAACAAAACAAGTTTGACCGCCAGCAACTTCGCCAGCACAGCCGCTGAGGCACGGCTCGCACCGGCAACGCACACACTGACCCTTCGGTGATACCACAGGGAGCAGCAACACAGGTGAGCAGCACCAGGACAAGTGCCCCCAAAACACGTGATTCCAACGCCATGCAGCGCATGCAGCACAGACCGGCCAGCCAGCCACGTCATGCGTGCACAACATACACACGATTACACACCGGCAGCTGCCGCACATGCCATGCAGTCATCGAAACAAAATCAATGATGCATATCAGGCACAGCAGTGGGGCTGAAACAGCCAGAACAGACCCCTCCCGCCATTTCTTAGGGGCGAGGAGGGGCACCCGTTTAATCAAATTGTGACGACTACAGACGTCCATGCAACATTGTAAGCACGCCATATTGCAGCAAAACATCTCTATTTTGATACACCAATTTGGCTCGGGATTCTTTATGAAGGGCACTGTGATGAACATGTCCGGCAAAGCCACAAGCAACACCGTGCATATGCTCTCGCATCCCCTGGCAGCGGCAGCACAAGCAGCTCTTGCTGTATTCGTATTCAGCAATGCATGCTAACTGCACACAACGAACGGCGCACACACGCGCCTGTAAACCACAAGCAACACCGTGCATTTGCTCTCACATCCCCTGCTGGCGGCAGCACACGCAGCTTGCGTATTAGCACACACACTTTCGCGCTGACTCTGCACGACAGCGGGTGCATACCGCATACAATCGCCCGGTGAAATCATAAGCAACGCCATCCTCCCCTCCCTCCTGCAGCATCTTCTGACAGCTGCACACACAGCTGCTGCTGTTAAACCCGACAGCACTGGGCATTCCTATACCGTATGTACACAGTACTGACCAGACGAGATGATACGAAGTGTACAAAGCAACCCAGCCCACTGCCTTCATCACTGAGGCTGAGTCAGTCACCAGTGCGACAAGTAGTTCAAGTGCTCAGTTGGCAGAGTGTGCTAGCATAGCGCACCTGCTGGTAGAGCGTTTTTAGACGCACCAATCAACTGCCGGCACAGCACTCACATGGCTGCTGTGCTTGAACTACACGTGCGCTGCCTCCGCCTCTGTTGCCGACAGTAGTTTGCCCAGATGCCTGCTTGGATGCTGCACTGTGTCAGGAAATGCAATGTGCATTGCACATCCGGATACAGCTCAGCATTCAACTGGCATCTGTGCTTACCACTACTGCCAGCAGCAGAGGCGGAGCCACGTGCCCCCTCATAGCAGACACCGCTTTTCCCGCAGACCTTCGATGTTTGCTTCATGTCACCTGTGCGAATATGCAGCACTTTGGCTCCCCTGCTGCAGCATACGCCAGCTACCCTTGTCACGCCCTGCCCCATACTGTCTGTCTACCGCATGCAACTTTGTCAGTGCCCAAAGCAACATGCGCTGCATACGACTGCTCACCCACACCACGTACCCCTGACAGCAACGAAAGCGTGCCAGTGCACACCTTCCAGAAATCCCGATCCTCTGCCAATTCACCCGCGCAACACATACGCTACAAGCACACACATACATCCGCGCAGCAGCCACAGTGAACCTCAGAAAACGTCTGCAGCCACCAGGGTTCAATGCACACCTGCGACTCATCTAAACCGCACACACTTCAGCAAAGCGGCTACACCGCACCCACAGCAGTTGCGCTCTATCATGCATGTCAAATGCAGCGCAGCGCATGTGCTGCACAACCACATCGCTCACACCTGCGTGATGCCACCAAAGCATACAAGCTCATGTTTGATGTGCCCTCAGCTGCTGTGAAGCCACCTGGGAGATAACGCTGCATGCGCTGCCACAATCACCCTACTACAGCCCTGCCACCGCACAGCAGTTCAGGCCAGTCATACGATTGGCACAGTGTAAAGGGTTGCATCAACGCCATGGCAAACACAATGCAGCAGATGCAGCAAACACACATGGCTGAATGGGCCCCGCCACAGCCCCAGCAATTTGTTTGAAGCCCACAGCCGGCGCCAACCCACAGCAGTAACACAGCCTGCTGTCAGCGCATCAAACCATCAAGCGCACACGCCATGCTTGAAGCAAACCAGCTGCACGAATCCGCAGCATTTTAAATGCGAACTGCTGCCTCCTTGATCCATCTGCATCTGGGAGCAGATGCCACTTGCTGCAGGAACAAAGCACGCCCAGTGCAGCTTCCACGCAGTCCACGCACAGCTAGCTCAATTGCGCATGGCTGCAAGCATGGATGAACCGTACCACACGCCATAGCATAGCACACTGCTCTGTTGCATAGCATAGCACACTGCTCTGTTGCATAGCATAGCACACTGCTCTGTTGCATAGCATAGCACACTGCTCTGTTGCATAGCATAGCACACTGCTCTGTTGCATAGCATAGCACACTGCTCTGTTGCATAGCATAGCACACTGCTCTGTTGCATAGCATAGCACACTGCTCTGTTGCAGCGCTACGGATGTGCCCATGCGCTGTGCCCGCCTGCGCCAACGTGCCAAGACAGCAGCACAGCAATCAGTGTCACCAAACAGCCAGCCACACACCAACACCACACTGCTGAGACACCCCGGCGATCAGCTGAGCAGCAGATGCACATGCCCCGCAGATCAACTGCCCTCTGGCCATTTTAAGGCCACAGCTGCACAACAGATATTCCCAAACGTTCTCTTTGACCCAACACTGGCTGGTCAAGTGTCGCAGGGTAAAGCATAAGCACACAGCCAAACCCAGCAGCGTTAGCGAAGCCACATTGCTATCCTAACGGTGAAACAGCTGCTTCAGATAAATGAAGCAAGGCTGCAGCCGCGTCTTTGTAGCGTTCACCATGACACACAACAGGGAATAACACTCCGTAAGCAGCAGCACTTGCCCGCCCTGTCTCCCACAGTTGTACATCACAAAGAAAGATGGTGCTGCACCCACAGCACACCCAAAGACTGAACAGATGGACGTTGCGTCATTGACACACACTTACTTCCAGCACTTTGACACATACGCACCCAGACCCCATCTTAGCACGCTGCACTGCAAGCACAACCACAATATGTGAGTCAGCCAGTCCAGCCACACGATGCCACCAGCAGCGGCTGCCGCCTGACTATGCCGCTGCTGCTGCTGTTGCCCGGGCTGTTACTGCTGCATGGGCTGTTACTGCGGCTCGTGGTTGCGCATGCCGTTACCGAGTGATACCCTGTTGTCATCTGCTGCTGCTGCTGCTCGGCCATGCCCAAAAGGACACTGCCCAGGAGCCAAACCACCACCACCACCACCAGCAGCAGCAGCAGCAGCGGCACCGCCCTGGTGCGCAGCCAGCAGCTGCTGCATCGTGGTACGCTGACTCATCATGCCCCCGGGCCCTTCTGAAGGCATCATGCTGTCAAATGACAGCTCCTGAAGCTGCATGACGCCCCGCCAGTCTTGCCGCGTATCAGCAGTCGACATCGTCTGCTCGAGATAGATAATTGGCTCTTCCGGCAAGCTCCGGCTGCTGCTGCCAGCTGACACACCAGCAGCACTCACCCCACCCCCTTGCGCTGCCGCCGCTGCCGCCGCTGCCGCCGCTGCTGCTTCTGCGTCCATACATGCGTCATTGAGATCCCAGGAGACGCTTTTCGGCATGCTAGCTGTGGTCCCATTGCTAGGGCCAGCTGCAGCCACATCACTCGTCTGCCTGTACACACCACCTTGCGACACTCCTCCAGCTGCTGCCGCTGCTGCTGCTGCAACGCCTGCTGCCGACCTGCTGCTTCCATCTGGAGTTGCAAACTCGTCATCATCATCGCTGTATGCGATGCTGCTGCTGCCGCCACCTCCACCGCCAGTTCTACTCGAGCTCCCAGCGCCAGTCCCCACCGTACTAGGGCTATTCGGGCAGTGCTGCTGCTGCTGTGGTGGGTTTGACGGAAGAGCCGAGCCTGCTGCACTAACCATGTCACACTTCACGCTGCGTAGCGGCTTACCGGTGTCGCTGCCGCTGCTGGGGGACGAGCTGCTTACAGTACGCGAGACGGCGCGCTGCTGCTGCTGCTCTAACCTGCGGAACTCCTGCTGTCGTAGCGCAGGGTTCAACGGCCCAGGGCTTGTCACCCCTGGCAGAACCCCGGACTTTGCAGCTACCGCCGCATGGAATGCAGCTGCTGCGTTCGCTGCCAGATCGCTTGCGCGTCGCTGCAGTGGCTTGCCGTGCTGCTGAGTGGTTCGGCTCTTGAGCCCTCGTGAGTCACGTACCGTGCTGTGCTTGCACGTGAGGTGGCCTTCGATGTCGTAGAAAGCCAGCGGCTGTGTCGCGCAGCGCAGCGCAGCACGCGCTGCTTGAAGCTTCTCAAGTAGGACTTCTAAGGTGGGCCTGCAGGCACACGACAGTGCAGCAGGGCAAGGAACGTCAGGCACATGTTAGATTCAGAGCAGAGAGGTAGAGAGGTCAGGCACACAAGAGTAGAAAGCCAGCGGCTGTGTGGCGCAGCGCAGTGCTGCTCGCGCTGCTTGAAGCTTCTCAAGCAGTACCTCCAAGGTGGGCCTGCAGGCACACGACAGGGCAACAGCAGGACAAACAACGTCAGACAAAGCCCGACACAGCAAGTCACCTGTGCAGCAGTGCGATACATGACACCTCTGCTTGCTTGCTTGCTTGCTTGCTGTCCTGCTGGATTGAGGGTGCCGCTGCTTTTACATGACACTTGGGCAGATCGTGGTCAAGTTCCCCGCTCACCTCTTCGCAGGGCTGGGGTTCCAGCACTGCTGTGTTGCCTTCACATACTGCTCGACAGGGATCACATCGACAGGGATCACATCGACAGGGATCACATTGACAACACATCAATGACAGATCTTCGTCACGTTATGTGCTGACCTCTTTGCAGGGCTGGGGTCCCAGCACTGCTGCGTGGCTTTCACATACTCCTCGTGCGCATCTGGCTGTGCAGCAGATTGATACGTGATGTTTGGGGGCAGATCTTGGCCAAGTTCTGCACTCACCTCTTTGCAGGGCTGGGGTCCCAGCACTGCTGCGTTGCCTTAACTCATGTAGAACAGATTGATAAATGATACTTTGACACATCTTGATCAGGTCATCCGCTCACCTCTTTGCCGGGCTGGGGTCCCAGCACTGCTGCGTCGCCTTCACGTACTCCTCGTGCGCGTCCGGTGGGAACTCTGGCCGCTTGTGCAGCAGCGTGATCTGGTGGCCCAGCAGCGCGCGCGGGATGCCGCGGAACACGCGCTTGGCAGTGTACAGCTCTGCAGGGGTGGACGCGGATTTTAAGTGTTGCAGGATAGGTACAATTAGTAATGCAGCAGGTGAATGATTGCTGAGCTTTGTCGTACAAAGCAGCTCATCTGGTGGCCCAGCAGCGCCCGCGGGATGCCGCGGAACACGTGCTTGGCGGTGTACAGCTCTGCAGGGGTGGTTGGAGGGAAAAAGCGGGTTGAGACGTTGCACGATAGGTGATTAGTAATGCAGCAGATGAATGCGTGCTATGCTTTGTCGTACAGGCGAGCTGAGCATAAGGTTGAGACAGCAGGTGACATGTGGGTCAGTCACCATCAAGATGTATTGCGTGGACACGACAGCAGCAGCACAAAGGACTGAGCGAACCGGGCGCTGACTTGATGATGCCCCACCAGGGCATTGCAGTGATGCACAGGAGGGCTGTGAGGGGCAGGCCCATGCAGCTTTCTCAAGCTATGGCTGCACTGGTAAGTAAATGATGATATACGATGCAGTTGTGACGCACCGCTAGGCATGTGAGTACTGCATCTTGCTGTATGATGTTTGCAATCTGGTGTCCACTATACGCGATCCTTTACACTCACCCCACAGCACCATGCCCAGCGCGTACACGTCAGCTGCCTTGCTGATGTGGCCCTTGATCATGATCTCGGGAGCCATGTGCGTCATCGTGCCCTGCAGGACATCAACCACAGCAGGTGCTTTGAGAAGAGAGAATACAACGTGTTGTGACAGCGGCTGATGTGGCCCTTGATCATGATCTCAGGAGCCATGGGCGTCGTTGTGCCCTGCAACAAATGAACCCCAGCACGTGATTTGAAGTCAAACAGATGACGTGATGTGACAGCGCCTGATCCACTCGTTCATCATCATCGCAGGAGCCAATGTCCATACATCATTACATGAAAGGCGCGTCTCGTGTTGAGGCCATCAAGCATTGTTGGTAGGAGGTGTGGAGGCACATGAGGTCTTCCTCATCGTCACACACAGCCTCCCTTGTTGTCGTTGGTGTGAACACACCATGCGTAACTCGTTCAATCTCTCATTCATTCATTCATTGAGCACTGGCCTCACCTGGAATGCATTGCTGAGGTGCGTCTCCATGTGGTCCATCTCGTGTTTTCTGGATGGAGTCACGTCCGATCTATGGTAGCTGTGTGCTCACCGCACAAAACAACTGATGTAACACCCTACAGTATTTTGGGCGCTGCCCTAAGTTGCACCATGAGTGATAAGAAGGCGCATCCCATGTACTAGCACTGGCCTCACCTGGAAGGCGTTGCTGAGGTGCGTCTCCATGTGGTCCATCTTCACAGCCAGGCCAAAGTCGGCCACCTTGGCGGTGACGCCGCGCCCCTCGCTGCCGCTGCTCTTCAGCATGATGTTGCGCGCCTGCAGCATGCAGCCAGAATGATTGCAAGCATGAACGAGCTATGCATTGTGTGTTGAAACTCAAAATCTGCGTTGGTTTAGGGAGGGTGTGTGTGTGAGGAGGCGGAAACCTCATGCACCTCCACACCTCCCACAGCCGTAACAAGCTCAGTCCCGGCCACAAGATTCAACAGCAACACAGGCCCGGCTGCCCTAGATTCTGCCGAACACCAGTCCCCACCCACCTTGAGGTCGCTGTGCAGCACGTTGCGCTGGTGCATGTGCAGCACCGCCGTCACGAGCTCCACCGCAGTATCCAGCACAGCAGGGTAGTTCACCCCACCGTCAGGCAGCTTGAAAGCTCCCAGGTCCAGCGCCTCACGCAAGCTGCCTTTGTCGCAATACTCGCAGATCAGGCGCACCTGCAAGTGTTGTGTTCGGGGCAGCAGCAGCAGCAGCAGGTGTATGAGTAATGATGGCAACCCAGGCACACCGTCAGGCAGCTTGAAGGCTCCGAGGTCCAGCGCTTCACGCAAGCTGCCCTTGTCGCAATACTTGCAGATCAGGCGCACCTGCAGGCGCAGCAAACACCATGATGTCACGACCATCTTGATGAGCATGCTGATGTTACATCAGATGTACGGCCTGCCAAGACCCAACTAAACAGGCCATTGAGCCACAAGCACCCCGTAATCTCTCACCGCATAACTGTGCACGTTGCTGCCTGCTCAGGCATCAACAACTATCCACAATCGCATAACCAAGACGGCTGCTTGTAATCAGCAAGCATGTGCCGCATCATGTCCAAAAGCGCACAAGCTGCTGCTGCTGGCAACTTCAATGCCACCCACCTCATAGCTGTGCAGGCTGCAGCCAACGACATAATGTCACAACTATGTTGACGAGCATGTTGCTGTACGGCCTGCCAACACCTAACTAAACAATGCACCCAGTAAGCTCTCACCTCATAGCTGTGCACGTTGCTGCCCTGCTCTGAGCCTGACAGCCCTCCACCTCCCGTGCTGCTGTTGGTGGATGGTTGCTGCACAGCCTGCCATCACCCAACTAATGAAATAGGTCATCAAGTCACGCTGCATCCTTCAAGCTCACCTCATAGCTGTGCACGTTGCTGCCCTGCTCTGAACCTGAGAGCCCTCCACCTCCCGTGCTGCTGTTGGTGGAGGCTTGGCTGCCTCCAATGAGCAGCAGCTTGTCCTCAGAGCCCCTGCTGTTGTCCTTGATGGGCTTGATGTCATACGTGTACGTCTGCACCAGCAGTGCAGCAGCAGCAGCAGCAGTGCAACAGCATGTATGTGGGTGCATGTGATGAGCAGCAGCTTGTCCTCAGAGCCCCTGCTGTTGTCCTTGATGGGCTTGCTGTCATACGTGTTACGTCTGCAGCAGCAGGCACACACAGATAGAGCAGGCACACATGGGTACACGCCACCATGTGCTTGCCAACACCTGAAAGCTGCGCACTACATGTGTGTTACGATCTAAAGCAGACCAGCACCGTCCACCAGACCGCGAACTCAACCAGTGTTGCACAAGTCATGGCAAACAGACTGCAACCTTCTGTGCACACGTTCTGGCAGCTGCCCCACCAGCATGATGTTGGGGTGGCTCAGCGCGCTGCTAATCGCAGCCTCCATGATGGCCACCCTCCTACTACACACAACCAGGCATGCAGCCTTCCAACGCACTCAGTGACGCCGCAAGCAACACACAACACATTACTGCAGACAGTTCCGCCCCACCTGCATGATGTTGGGGTGGCTCAGCGCGCTACTGATCGCAGCCTCCATGATGGCCATCTTCTCCCGCTTCTCCTGGCCACTCATCGCTGACGGCAGCATGATAGTCTTCACTGCCACGATGCTGCCCTTCCACAGCCCCTTGTACACCTTGCCGTAGGTGCCCTCTCCAAGCAGCTCTAAGCACTGCACCTGGTTCTGCTCTGAGCTGCTGAGGTTGGTGCGCGCGAGCTCCTGCCGCACGGCCTCGATGCGGTCTGCAGCAACATCAACAGATGCACACGCAAACAACAACTTGAGTTAGGACATGTTGAATCACGGTGACTCAGAAACTCATGGTTCTGCTCTGAGCTGCTGAGGTTGGCGCGCGCAATCTCTTGCCGCACGGCCTCAATGCGGTCTGCTGTATCAACAGATGAACACGCAGACAAAGATCTGAGTGCGAGTCCAGGCATGTTGACTTCACAACAATACTGTTTGTGCATTGTGGTTGGGGATTAGCTGCGCTCCTACTTGCGGTGTACCGCAGTGCCTGGCAGCACCGATGTGTACTCAACCCTGCCTGACCATAACAAACTGCCAGCTCTACCAGACTCATCTCGCAGGAACCCCGCTGTAGTTGACCGTGCGAAAACATCAATAGAAGTGCTCACCGCCCTTCCCCCCAAAACACACGCTCTGCAACTGCCGAAGCTGGTTCCCAAACACGGCCAACTCACCAAGTGCACTGGTAGTGCTGGTGTTGGTGCTCGCGCTCACAAGCTGCGCTGCCTGCGTCTGGCACTCTGCCATCGCAGCCAGCTGCTGCGGGTCCTTGTCTCCTGGGCCACAGGCCAGCTCTACTAAAGCATTTTGCAGGAAGCCCGCTGTTTGTGACCGTGCAAAAAACATTTATAACTGCTCACCGCTCTTCTCCCCTCCCCTCCCACGCACTATACAACAGCTGCAAATGGTTCCCAAACACGGCCAACTCACCAAGTGCACTGGTAGTGCTGGTGTTGGTGCTCGCGCTCACAAGCTGGGCTGCCTGCGTCTGGCACTCTGCCATTGCTGCAAGCTGCTGTGGGTCTTTCTCCCCTGGGCCACAGGCCAGCTCTACTAAGGCATCTTGCAGGAACCCTGCTGTTTGTGACCGTGCAAAACATATAGAACTGCTCACGACTCCCCCCTCCCACGCACTATCAAACCTAAACCTGGTGCAAAACCCCCAAGGCCAACTCACCAAGTGCACTGGTAGTGCTGGTGTTGGTGCTCGCGCTCACAAGCTGCGCTGCCTGCGCCTGGCACTCCGCCATCGCTGCTAGCTGCTGCGGGTCTTTCTCGCCTGGCCCACAGGGGAAGCAGGGGAACCCCGCTGTACGTGCACGTGCAAAAAAAATTCAGAACTGCTCGCCACTCTACATCCCCCTCCCACGCACTATCAAAGCTGAACCTGGTGCAAAAATCTCATGGCCAACTCACCAAGTGCACTGGTGGTGCTGGTGTTTGTGCTCGCGCTCACAAGCTGTGCTGCCTGCGTCTGCCACTCTGCCAGCTGCTGTGGGTCTTTCTCTCCTGGCCCACAGGCCAGCTCTACTAAAGCATCTTGCAGGAACCCCGCTGTTTGTGACCGTGCGAAAAACATTTAAATCTGCTCACCACTCCCCCCCCCCAACGCACTATCAGAGCTGAACCTGGTGCCCAAACACGGCCAACTCACCAAGAGCACTGGTAGTGCTGGTGTTTGTGCTAGCGCTCACAAGGTGCGCTGCCTGCATCTGGCACTCTGCCATTGCTGCCAGCTGCTGTGGATCTTTTTCTCCTGGCCCACAGGGGAAGCATGCGATGAGGCCGCTCATGCGATACAGCAGCGCCTCTGCACGTGCCTTTTCCTCTTCTAAGTAGGCTGTGGTGCGCGCCAGCTTCTCATTTGCAGCCTGCGCATATACGTACAGCAGGTGGGTTTAGTCAATCGAGTCAGTCAACAAGAAAGAAGTACGGCAACGGCTGATGCTGCCCTTGTTTCTATGCAGGCTGTGGTACACATGCAAGCTTGTTGCTTGCTGCCTTCGAATCTGCGCAGTCCTGGCAAGCAGGCATGATGGCTGAGAACGCACATGTTCCACAAGTGCTGTATTGCAGGTGCAAGGTGTGTGTTACACCATGCAACACACAGCAGAATACAGCACACATCCAGCCAAAATTCACACCAAACTTCGCACCTTGAGCTCCACCGTGAGCTTCTCATACTTCTCCTTCAGGTCTGCCTCTGCATGCCGCTGCTCAGCCAGCAAGATGTAGTCGCTGGTCATGTCGTGCAGCGGGATGTCTGACAGGTAGATTCTGCTCTGCTGCATCTCCAGCAAGCTGCGTACGCGTGGACTGGCCAGGAACACCAAAACGGGCTTCGGAGCTGCCCCTGGCGCTGATCCTGCAAGCATGCAAAGCAACGTTAGATGTCAAAGGTTGCAGGAAAAGAGTAGCAGAAAGGAGCATGCAGAGCAAGGGGCAGCAGCACAGATCTAGGCCCTTTGATTGGCAGCACTCCACTCACTCCTGCAAGCAAGTATGTTGACGCAGCCTGGTGATCAACAATCAACTGACACAAGCAGCGGACGCGCGCAACAACCATTCTGCTTGCAAGCAGAATGGCTGTTGAAGCATGTGAACAGACATTGCTTTGCTGAGCAGGCGCCAGCTCACCTGGTAGCTCACATTAGGCAGCATTTCACTAACTCCTGCAAGCATGTATGTGCAGCTCAGCATGCCAGCTCACCTGGTGACTGCACCATGGTGGGAAGCATCTGTCCTTTCAGCGACAGATGGCTGCTGCGCGCTTGCAACACAAACGTGTTGTTCGTGTGCAGCCGTATCTGCTGGTAGTCCAGCTGCAGGTGCCCCGGGTGCTTGCACTGCAGGATTGCGCCACGGCGCATGAATACAGGCAGGGCCGGATACACAGGCTGAGTGACACTAGCAGCGGGGTCTGTATGCAAGGGTGTAACAAACGTCATGAAGGCCTTGCACTGTAAGGCCAAGGTGTGGGGTGCTGGGAGCAGGCGGTGACGTAGAAGCCCAGATCGTGGATCAGAAAGTAGCTGGCAAGGCGAAAACAAGCACTATTGCTGCAAACACACCTCCACGCCTCTCATATATCATGCGCACACGCTGCTGCTGTACAACTCAGGTAGCAGGTCTCAAGCATCTGTTGCACTGCCCTGCTACGGCAGCTGCTTGGTCAACCCCAGTACCCCTTCCACGGTCAAACATGGGCAAACACATGGTCAAACATGGTCAAACACACGTACCTTGAAGAACGTGCGCACGTGCTGGCCCTTCTGCAGCTCTGGCAGCACCCTGCCCAGTGCCTCACCCCACTGCAGCAGCTGCAGCTGTTCATCCATCCTTCACAAGAACGGTCAAACCTGGTCAAACACATGGTCAAACACATGGTCAAACACACCTACCTTGAAGAATGTGCGCACGTGCTGGCCCTTCTGCAGCTCTGGCAGCACCCTGCCCAGTGCTTCACCCCACTGCAGCAGCTGCAGCTGTTCACCCATCACAAGGTGGAAGGGATGCAGCGTGAAGAACTGCGCAGCAGACATCGCAAACATGCTGCTGTGCGCTGCTGCTGAGTTCCCGCCAAAGTCTCGCAGGTCCTCCTGGAATGGGTAGCTCAGCCGGAACACCTGCATACATGCATAGACACAGCAGAACGGCATGCAGGATGTCATCTCTGCAATGCAGACAGTACATGCTGCCGAGGCGCCTGCTGCTGCCCACATGCGACTGAACTGCAGGATGCGCATGTCCTGCACCTTTCCAACACTTGACCTATGGTCTTGCAAGAGCATGCTTCCTGGCAAGCCCTCACCTCATGGTCACTGTCCCCCTTCTCCCTGCTTTGCAGCAGCTCCACCTGCAGCTGCAGGCTAAAAAAGCAGCTGGCCACGCCCTTCAGCACACCAACCACAATCGGCCACAGCCCCGGCCGCGGGCTGTAATAGTGCAACAGCAGCGACTCAGGCGTCACCTGCAGCAGTACGCAGCCACAGCAAACGCCACGTAGTTACGATTTGTTACCAGTGCTTCTGCTGCAGCGGCTGCCGCCACGCCTGTTGGGCATTGCTGCAGGTGGTGAGTTCTGCAGCTGCACAGACACTCAACCTGCTTGCAGCTGGTGTCGCTGGTGCTTGCTCGCAGTGGAGTTGCTGCGGCTTTGCTGCAAACACAAGCGCAATTCCCAGCGCGTTGCTGTTCTGCTGCCACTCCTGTTTGCATCTGAAGGCTGGGAGAACCATGCACTGCAATAGCAGTCTGCTGCTGCTGCTCTGCCCCTGCGTCTGCTTGCTCACTGCCAGCTAGGCAGCGGGCACTGGGGTCTGCAGGTGCGCGCGCCGCAATCACCATACCGCTGCCTCTCCTGCTGCTCGCTGCTGGCGTTGCTGCTAGTGCAGGCGCCGCCATTATAACACTGTTGCAGCCGCACCTGTTCGCATCTGAAGGCTGGGGGCACCATGCCTGGCCAGCAGTAGGACAGGTGCAGGTGCAGGTTGTTGAGGTTCTGCAGGAATTCTGCCACATTGCTGCCCAGCACAGACAGCAGCTTGGTGTAGCCCTGCAGGACAGCACAGCCACACACACGCATCGTAAACAGGCAGCGTGTAAGAAGGTGCTGCCAGTTGACTGCATATACAGGTGAAACTCTGCCACGTTGCTGCCCATCACAGACAGCAGCTTGGTGTAGCCCTGCAGGACAGACCAAGTACATACACACGCATCACAAACAGGCAGCGTGTAAAAAGTTGCTGCCATGTAGTTGACTGCATACACAGGTTGGATACAAAAGCGTGCATGGGTGAGCAGCGACAGCAGCTTGGTGTAGCCATGCAGGAAAGATGCAGGTACTTTCACAGTGCCAGCAACATCATGCAGCGTGTGCAACGGTGCTGTCAGCCTAACTGCGTACGCGGGGACACGTTGCTACTGCCGCATGATTGAGTCAAACGTGACGCCCTTTCAGGGAGCCTCTGGCAGTTCAAGCAAACTGATGCAAGCATACATCAGCATCCCACAGGACCTTGGTCATGCTCCTGCAACTGGCCTACGCATTACAGACCGTGCTCTGTGTGCATGGCTTAGGCTGCTGCTCTGTTCATGTGTCCACTTGGTGTCTAGGAACAGCTGCTGCGTGTGCGGGTTCACATCTGCTACGCCACATGCTGCCTCTGCTGCTCCTGCTGCTGCATCCACTGCTACCAGTGCCACTCCTGCTGGCTGGGACTGTTGCCAAATGCAGAGCCTGCGCCACAGCTGTGCTGGCTGCATATCCGCTGGCGTTGATGTTATAGCAGGCCCGTGAAGGTGTGCTGGTTGTGTCTGGCATGCTGAACATGGCTGCACTGCGTCTGCTGTATCCGTGTATGCAGCCCTGCACGCACCTGACCCTGCACGTGCTGTATGAAGTAGTTGCCATATGCCTCCAGAGCATCATTCACACTGACGCCCAGAATCCCTGCTGCTGTCACCACCAGGCTGCAGGACAGATGTGTGAACACGTGCACGGGGGCAGCAGAAAGGCAGGGTCACATCAGTTGCTGTGGAATTAAGGCTGTAGCATGGTTTGAGTGCTACATGGCCACAGTGTGCTGCCTGCAAGACTGTAACACCATTGCTGGTGATACATGCGCTTTAAAGAGGCCATATACTTCTAGCAAAGCGCAACTGCCGTTGGAAGGGTGGTAGCAGTCAGCAATGCTACAACTGATGTTCCTGCAAGCTGCTGTTGGGACTGCAGCCAGCCAGCAGCAGCAACGCACTCATAGGTGATCTTGTCACTGTAAGGGCAGTTGGACACCTGCAGTCAAACGTGGGAAAGCGCACATGTGAGGCCACCCTACTATCAACGCCTGGCGGCGAGTCATGCGCAGTGACGGTGCAGCAGTGATGGTGACCCTGCTGTGTGCTCACCCAGTTGGGGTTGACCTCAGCCCTTGCTATCACTTCCAGCCATTTTTCTGCCCCAAATGTCTGTGTGATGAAGGCCTCTATGGACTGGTTGATCCAGCCCAGCATGCTGGGCTTGTTGGCTCTACCAGCTGCTGCTGCCGCTGCTGTTGGCCAGCTTAGCGCCTCATCAAGAATCAGGTTTGTTCAAAGATCACTCTGCGACTTGCGTGTCTTGCTGCCGATACGAACACGCCACACGGTCTGGACCAGGCAGCGGTATCGCACAGCTCAGCAACAGCAGCGATCGCGACCTCCGCAATATCATATGTGTGCCTCAATTAAAACGACCGCATCAGTGCACAGGCTGCCATCAACCTTGAACAAATGCCAGTGACACACGGGCCCAGGGTTCGCACATGCAGGAAGCAGCTTCTGTATGAATCGATCCCAAACTTGTTAAGTGCTGAACCGGCAGTTTGACGCCCACCACAGTGCAACGTCTTTGCCACACCTCCGGCATTCAGGCTTATCTGTCCAAGCTTTAAATCAGCCTCGACTTTGCTATTACATTGCTAGTTGGTATTTGAACCTGGTTGCTGGTGGCGCACGCTGGGCTGGCACCCACCCTGACCTGTTCAGCTATGCAGCTTGAGCTTGTGGCTAAGCGAAGACTCAGAGCCGATGATGCATAGGCAACAATGATCCAAAAACAAGAGCCTGAAGGGCCAGCGGAGCTGAGGTACGCAGGCGAACCTTGCTTGCAACTGCACACGGGTGCCAGCTGTGCAAGTGGATCGACCTTCAGCCTGCAGGATGGCATACAATTGTTTCTTTGCTGAGTTCCGGGTGTTACGGCTGCAGTTGGGCCCGCTGGTGTGCCTCTAGGCCGCAAAGCATGTCTTGCAGGCCTCTGCTGTTGCTCACCCAGCCTGCTTATGCCACCTACAGGTCAATCTGGAAGGTTGCAGCACGTGTGCCATGGCCAGCAGTTCTGTCAGTATGCCTGTACCTTCCAGGCATTGTGCTGTGGAGCGTGTACTCCCTGCGATGCAAGGCCAGCACGTTTGTGTTCCTGAGCACAGTGGCGCCAGTCTCCTCAGAGACTGTGGACGCTGTGACAAACACAGTCAACACAACGCTCATAACGCTGGCAGCAGGCGGCACGTTCATATTCGCGCTGCTGCTGGTGCTGGCCATAGCGCGCAGCATACAAGTAGCTGGGGTAGCGCCTAACGCCTTCTGCCCATGCGGTGAGTACACAGTGCAGTGACAGAGCAGCTGGCTGTTAGGTTGCAACTGCTGTCCTGGTATTATAATATACGCAGCAACTGGTTTGCATGTTCTTGGTATCAGGACAACACCTCTTAGTCATGTCTGGCAGCAGCAAACATGTGCTCCAGGCTGCCATGATGTTCTCCTCTACTCAAACCCGCAGCAAGTATATGCTGGCATTGCTGTGTCACCTGTCTTCCGTTCTGTTGGTTGCTTTGCTGACCTTGTTCTCTGCCGCTGTTGCGCAACTGTTATGTAACGCTCTGCAGCGCGCCCCACGCCCAGTAGCTTCTACATGTACCGTGTGTTCAACCTGGGGTTCAACATCATCGTGTTTTTCGTGGACATGGCCATCATCTTGCTCATGATGGGGGCATTCCTCTGGCTGGTGGTGGCATACGCAGCAAACGTATCCATCAAGTTTGGCGTGAGGTGCGGCATTTGAGCGCAGCAGCAGCAGTAGCGGCAGCAGCAGCAGCAGCAAGTCAAGCAGAAGTGCTGAGTAGTCGCAGCAGTAGGTAGGGGAGAGGCGACCACTGCATATGCATATTCGTTGTTGGCCATGGCAGTGGTGCATGGTTATCTCAGCTGAAGTAGCACCAGCGTTTGCGGTGTTGATTGCAAAGGGCTGGTTGTAGCCGCGACATGTGTCTGACCATATGGCTACTGCTGCGCCTGCTGCTGCTTGCAGGGATGCCAAAGCCAGCGGCATTGACCCGTTGCAGCAGTTCAACCTCGCAAACCAGAACTACAGCACCGTTGTCAGCTACTACGAAAAGCAGCTGCGCGCGACGCCACCCTGTGTGGTCAACACCATGTGGTTTAAGGGCCTGAACAGCAGCATCAGCAGCATCCTGGATCCAGCACCTGATGCCAGCGGCGGTTCAAACACGCTGCTATGCCCTCAGAGCTGCCTGAACCTCGGCTCCTTCGCTACGCTGTTCAAGCTCAGCAGCAACTGCATCTGTGACCAGGAGCAGCTGTACACGTTGCAAGACTACAGCATGACGGTGTCGACAGAAGCTGGAGTGGCGCTTGGCGGCTCAATCCTCATCTATCTAGCGTGTACATGCTTGCATGCGTACCTTATTGGGCAGTATGTGCATGCTGGGTACGATTACAAGGCAGCGAAGCAGCACTATGCAGAGCTGCTGCGGCAGAGGAGGCGGCGCAGGCAGGGGCACAACAGCGGCAGTACTGGACCGAAAGGAGGGCCGCACTCAGGTGATGGTCGTTGTCCTTGCTGGCATGCAGAGGCCGCCTATCGAGTGTGTGCAAAGCAGGCGGAGCTGACTGCAGCCTCTGGTGCTGCTTCACATTCTTCTTGTTGTGGTTGTTGTGCCTATCGTGCAAAACAATGTAGTGATGCGTGCACAACACGTCAATGTCCCAACATCCACCAATTCTGTTTCTACATATTTCTACATATGCAGGCGACGGTCCCCCACCCCCTCCTGGATCAGGGGGCCCTGGCAGCAGCCACTTAGGCCGGCACAGCCACAGTCACCACGGCAGTAGCGGATATAATAGCAGCAGGCTTGGTCACCACCAACCCAATGGTGGGCCTCACAGCAGTGGTCCTGGCCATGGGCAGTATCATAATCCTGCAAGCGATTATGGTGGGGTGAATGGCACGTATGATGTGGAAACGGGTGGTGGCGGTGGCAAGGGTGCACCAGCAGCAGCAGCAGCTGCAGCAGCCGTCTCTGCAGTAGCGTCGAAAGGGTCGGCGGACGCTTTCGTGTACAGCTACTATGGTGACGGATATGATACGGAGCAGCAGCATGATAGCAGACTCGGCGGCGTTGCACGAGGAGTAAGCGTAGCCAAGCAGCAGCAGCAGCTGGGGCAGCGCAGCAGCAGCGAAGCAGATCATGCCCAGCTGCAGCATCCTGCTGCTGCTGCTGCTGCTGCCAGCCATCTCCTGCCGGGACACAGCAGGCAAAGCAGCGGCAGCAGCAGTGCAGCTTGGAACAGCGGCAATGCAGCAGTGCATGGGCGGCAACGCAGTCTCAGTGCTGGCAGCGGCAGCGGCGCTGCTGCTGCTGCTGCTGGTGTCCCTGGCAGTTGGCAGCTGGGCCAGGCAGGTGTGCAAGGAGCCTCAACTCCTGCTGGTCAATCCCCACTGGCTAGAGTTAGTCCAATAGGGGCACCTGTTGGGTTGAGTAGTGTCGATGAGCAGGGGCAGCTGCGGGCACAGGGGCTGCGACCACCTTTGGCTGCTGTTGGAGGCAGGGGCTTTGTGCATAGCAGCAGCTTGCATAGCCGCAGTGAGAGCCGCAGCAGCGCAGGTAGCATTCGGGAGATACTGATGGGTGCAGTGCCCATGGACCAGCTGAATGCAGGGCACAGCAGCAGTACTGCTGCTGGGCGATTGTCTGTTGCTGATGCAGCAGCTATGAACAGCGGCGACAGCAACTCTGGGCAGCCGGGCGTTAGCAACAACAGCGGCAGCAGCAGCAATGGAATTGTCGAGTCGCAGCAGGGGCAGTTGATGCGCAGGGACAGCAGAGATGGCCGCACCCATCACAAGCCCAGCAGCAGCAGCGAATCATACGAAAGTATGATATATCACTCGCCCCGTACAAGTGACTGTGGTGGTACTGCCAGCCCAGCAGGGGCAGCACTAGCGGGTGCTGCAGCAGCAGCGGGGTTGCTTGACTTAAGCCCTGCTGGATTAAACCGCATGCTGCAGCAGCAGCCGGAGCGCAGAGGGCAGCAGCAAGGGGTGTGGTCTGTGCTGAGCAGCGGCGGCCCTGCGACCATACTGGAGTCATCCAGTGAGCAGCTGACAAGTTCTCCTGCAGCATCACCAGCCGCGAAGAGTGGTGTTGCAGCAGAAACAGCAGCAGCGCTAGCAACACCTGCAGCAGCAGGGGCTGCTGCTGCTGCTGCTGCTGGTGACGCAGGAAGCTTCTACAACAGCTACAACAGCACTGGAAGCCAAACGGGCAGTTTGGCGGGAAGTCAAACTGGAAGTTTGACCGGCAGTGGAAGGCGCTCTCGGCAGTCCCACAGGCGCTTGCCAGCGTTTGATCTGACCAACGTGCCGACGAATTTTGTAACAGTTGAGGGGCTTGAAGAGCAGCAGGAGCTGGCCAGGTCAGCAGCAAACACACGGCCTTGCTCACCAGCTGGTATTAGTGGTGCTGCTAGTGGTGCTGCTAGTGGTACTGCTAGTGGTGGTGGTGTGGCTGGCGCAGCAGCAGCAGCACTGGCAGCAGCAGCAGCACCAGGCAGGCAAGGATCCCCTGGGGCAGCAGCTGCTGAGGGTGAGGTGCAAACGGCACAGCAGCAGCCATCTGCTGCTGCTGGGTCTGTTGAGGGCGCTGCATCGCAGCAGCAGCAGCAGCAGCAGCAGCGGGGGCTTCCTGCAAGGCGTAACATCTCAGCTCCTGCAAACTTGCAGCTGCCGGCGCAGGAAGAGTCGCAATCAGGAGCTGTAACGGCAGTAACGACTCAACCCCAGCAGCAGCAGCAGCAGCAGCGCACGCTGATGGCGTCGCCGCTGCTGCCGCCTGAGGCGCAGCAGATGCTGCTGCAGCACCAGCAGCAGCAGCTTGCACTGCTGCTGCAGCAGGATGCGCAGCAGCAGCAGTGGCAGCAGCCGTCGCCGTTGCCGGGGCACCATCGGCAGTGGAGCACCCCTTCGTCATCGTCTGTTGCAGCAGCAGCAAGCGGCAGCAGCTCGCCTGGAAGCTTCTTCATGCAGCAGCAGCAGCAGCAGTATGTGCAGCATCACCAGCACCACAACTCAGCACCTGCGGTCGATCCCAATGGTGCATTGGCACCCTACAGCAGCTTTGGACTTGGCAGCGTCTCAGCTGCACTGCAGCGGGATGCCTTGTACCTCCAGCAGCAGCAGCAGCTGCAGGGACTGGTGCCTGGCCTTGGCAGCAACAGTAGCCCAGCTGGCAGCACCACTATGATGATGTATGCTACCCTATCTGGGTCACCTGCTCCTATCGGCAACAGCAGCATCACACCATCTGGCACTCCTAGGCCTGTCCCTGCTGGATTAGGAAGCTTGCTACCCCCAGCCAGCCTCGTTATGTACCAGCAGCAGCAACAGCAGCAGCTGCCGATGCTGCCGCCGATGTATGGCAGTACCAGTGCAGGCTATGGCGCCAGCAGCAATAGTACAAACGCATACCAGCAGGGCGCAAGCAGCAGCTCAACACCACGAGGTGTCGCCAACTTTGGTGGGAGCAGCAGCAGCGTTACAACCAGCCCTGGAGGGGTCGGCATGCAGCTGAGCAGTAGCGCTGGCAGCAGTAGCCTGAATTTGGTTGGCAGTAGCTTACCCCCTACCATCCCTGAAAGCTACAGCAGCGATGCTGGTATGCTGGATCCCCAGGGGGCAGGTAGCATGGCCGGCAGCAGCAGCAGCGGTATGGGCAGTGTTGCGGGGTATGGCCCAGCAGCAGCAGGGCAGGCTGATGTGGCTAGTGGCTCTCCTCTGGAGCGCAGACGCAGCGGCTACAGGAGCTCACTTCGGAAGGTGAGGTTCTGGGCGTGCAAATGGAGCTGAGGATGTTCTCGAGATGTAATGCATGCATGCATCTGTGCATCTGACACGCAGCGGATCCAGGTTCTTGACACGAGGTCACTTTTGCTCTAGCTTCTCGTGTGCCATGCTGCTCTGCCATCCTCGCTCCGCAAGGTGGGGGTCTGGGTGACACCCTCTGTAATAGGATGATTGATGTATAGGTATGTGTGCATATGTTTGATTGATACCCAGCGGATGCAGCGTCTCACCATGTGCGCACACTTGCTTGGGTTGTTATGTGAGCCAGGCTGCCTTGTCATACCTGTGTTGTCTTACCTCCTTACTTCTGTGAACACAGCTGTGAACAACATCCCTGCATGTGGCTGCTGCTGCAGGGCCTGATGGCATACGGCCAGTACAGCTTCTTGCCATATGCTCACGTCTGCTTTGGTTGTGTGTGCCAGGCTGCTGTGCCATACCTGTATTGTCCTGCCGCCTTACATCTGTGAACACCATCTGTGCGTGTGGCTGCTGCTGCTGCTGCAGGGCCTGATGGCGTACGACCAGTACAAGCACAGGCATCGCTACCAGCAGGAGGTGTCACAGCCGCTGGACCCGCGCACTGAGATCAGCAGGCGCTACAGAAACAGGGTGCCAGCGATCTGAGCGGCTGAGTCTGTCAGTTGAGTAACCAGCAGCAAGCTGTGATGGTTGTGCGACGAGACGCATTTAGGCGTGCGAGCTAATGCTTGTTGCAAGTTCTTGTGGGGTGTGGCTTATCACTGGTCTTTGCTGTGTGTGGGGACGGGTCTGCAGGGACAGTATCGCCAGCAGGTGACTGCTAATACCCATGCTGCTGCCTGCATCACTGTTGACGCAACTGCACAGCATGCACAGTAATCGCAGCTACGCAGACACAGCTGCTATGGATGTGCTGCGAGCCCTGATTGCATTGCAGGCACGTGCGCGTGGTGCACATATGCTGGTTTAGATGTGATTTGGGGTACTGTGATGAGATGTAATAGTGCTGCAACCAAATGGTGTACTGCAGCAACTGTGGCGCTGGCCGCGCTTGTAATACTATGCCGTTATAACACTTTGGCGTGGTGGTTAAACCAGTGTGCGTAAGGGAGCTGTTCTGGCTCGTCAGCGCGCAGCTGCCAGCACAGCATTTCTGTGCATTGTGTGGTGTGGATTGGGTTCTACGCGATTCTGTTGAAACAAGCTAACTTACGGCATTGCTGCAATCCCGCATGGAGATGCTCTGGCAGTGTTGCTTTCTGCATTCAGGAAGCTGGTGCGCATGTGTGCTTGTGTGTGTGTTACACTTACCTCGTGTGTTTGGTTGTGCAGCAGGAGTTGTAGCTACGTAGAGCATGTGATACTGCTTGCAACACAATGCTAGCTTGATATGTCAAGTTTAATAGGAGATGGGACTGGGGACGAGGATCAGTTTAAATCTAGCTTTAGGGCTGTGTCTGTGAGGGGCATATCCCCATTGTGCATGCCAGCTTGTGTTTGTGCCTTGTTCTGGTTGTCTTTGTTAGCCACTATGCACGTTGTGCTGCCTAGGTTTGTCTTCTTGTTGTCTATGCTGTCGCTGCTTGCCCACAACCACCAGCAATACAGCTGGTGTAGTTAACCCTAGGTAATGCTGGTTACTCATGTCGGTCACATGTGAGTGTCGCACGGTGCGTTTTTACTGCTTTTGCAACAAAGCGTTGTGCCGGACAAGCGCTTGCACAACACAACCAGCTAACATGCATATCTTGTACCATTGTGTTAAAAACAACACGTAGGTTACTATGTTTTGCTCCAGCAGGCTTGCACCAGCAAGTGTGCCTCTGATTGATGTTGTGTATGCCTAGGCTGCAACGCCTGGCAATGTGCCTGTCTCCTGCTTGCTAAGCATGCTAGTAGCATGCCTGGAGCAGAGCATGCGTATGAGCTGCTCGGCCTGTCATTGCTTTAAAGTATATGAGTTCATTGTTGTCAGCTGTTCTTATGGCCACCAGCGGTGGGAGTTTTGTCACATTGTTTTCACTAGGGTTTGGGTTTGAGGCATATTGCTGCTCTGTTGGTGCTGCGTCAGCCCATATGTATGCCAATATCGTGTCAGATGGAGTGAATCTTCCATTGTACGATCTACAGGTGGCATCAGTTTGCGCGTGCACGATGAGCGAGCTGCATCAGGCCGTGTTGAAGAGTGATCTGGACGCTGTACAGTTGCTGCTGGGCCAGACAACGCTGGACGTGAACGCAAAAGACTTGTCTGGAGCTTTAGCATTCGCGCCACTACATCTAGCTGCCCGGCGAGGGGATGTGAAGGTGCTGCGTTGCCTGCTGCTGGACTCGCGGGTGGACATCGAAGCCAGAGACGCTACGAGGTGCACAGCTCTTCGCCATGCGATGGGTACAGGGCAACTGGCGGCAGCCAGTAAGTACTTGCATCAGCAATCGCAGCAATCCAGTGGCCTGATGCTGCTGTCATGGCTCCTGCTGCTGCTGATCCCTGTTGCTTCTGATGCAGCCACCATGCCATTGCCAGTGGCATGCCAAATTTTGGGAACGCATCGTGCAAGGGTTCAATCACATATTGCCTGGGTCACAACCTGCCACCCACATCCTCACATTTGCTGCACCACCACCTGCTGCTGTCCGCCCATAATGCTGCATTGTTTTCTCCCTGCACCAGCTGAGCTGCTGGTGGCAGGTGCAGATGCAAAGAACGGCCTGCTGCCGTTCATCATGCTGGACGGCTACAACCACCTCATTGCGTTCCTGCAACGGTCCATCGCAGAGCTAGAGGCGCAGCTGCAGCCCTACAGGACACTGCACTACAGGCTGGCTCTGCTACTCCATGTCCATGGCATTGCGCCACCCCAGCAACAGCAGCATGAACAGCAATCGACGGCAGCAGTAGGCATGCTTGTGCAGCAGGGAGACCAGGAGATGCAGCAACAGCAGCAGCAGCAGCAGCAGCTGGAGTCGCCTAGGCTGGCGAGGCTGCGTGGTGCACAGCGAGATGCGGTTGAGCTGGAGCAGGCTGCGTCAACCATACGGCAGTTACGCGCTGAGCTGGCCCGCATGCGGCAGCCGATCAGTGCCAGCATGTGCCATGCCATTGTCTCGCTAGTCAAGGCATGCATGGAGGGCGCTGGTGATGCTGAGGTGAAGCTGTAGCGGCAGCAGGCTTGTACAATTGACCGCCAACGGTATAGGTCGATATATACGACTGAGCTGCTTCTTTGGGTTGAGAATGTGTCACAGCGCGCGGGGTTGGTGGGTGGCGATGATGTTGACCTTGAGGGTACCGGCAGCTGCCGCAATAACTGCAAGCTGGTGATTTTTCAAAAAAACTAAGTTAGTCGCATACAAAGCTTCAGAGGCGTTTGTTGTTTTCTTGCATGCTTGGGTGCATGCACAGGTAGCTATGCAAGCATGTGCCGGTGTAAATTGTCACAATGATGGCATACGGTCGAGGCTTGGGTGGGGTTGCGTTTCAAACTGTGCTGGGACTTTCAGTGCAGTAAACGACGGCCATATTGTACAACAATGATTGACACTAGAGAGAGCATGTCACATTGCAAGTTGATGTGCTGTTATGTTGACTTTGGTATCTGGCTAGCCTGGCCATGGCATGGATGCTGCAGATGCACACCACATCTCAAGGTGTGGCACCTTCTAGGGTGCTCAGCAGCCCAGGCTGGGCAGACACGTCCGATGGACGTACCATACTACCAGCCCCACCCATGCTGTTGCTGTGGTTACTGTTACAGTCTGACCATGATGGTACTGTGGCCCTGGCATCCCAGCTGGGAAGCAGGCTTCCAGGCTGAGCCTGCTGCTGTGTACCGCACAGGAGTCCTGCTGGAGTGGCTGTTGTGGAACTTGGCCCCAACGCTGCCGCTAGTACTTAAGCAGGCTTTCGTGTCGATCCACGCGGTTCCATGAAAAGTGTGAAAGGTTCTTGCAGCATGGCAAGCCTGGACTTCCTGGACTTGAAGGAGGGCTGGCGAAAATACACTTGTTCCCTGCAGACTGCTTGGAACGCTGCGATCGTAGTGAAACATCTTAAATTTTATACATGTAGTGGGATCTGGACCTCGCTGCATGTCTCTGAATCATTTGAACGTTGTGAAGAGTTGGTCAAACCCCAGTTGTTACTCTGCTGTCCGGCTGCCAGACAGGTCAATGACCCCTCGCAAAGCATGAAAATCAGTAGTAGTGGCGTTGGTGTGCTCACGTGTTGGAATCGGGACAAGCCAAACCACGCGCCATGTTGTGTTGAGAGCCACGAGAGGCCTGGACAAAAGGCCGCAAAATTTTATTCTTTGAGTTTGATTGTGGCACGCGATGGCTCTAGATCAGCGGCATCGCTACATCATCTCCAAGGTGGTGCACCATGCTGCTGTACTGTGCTGAGCAGATGCTGAACAGTTCTACCCCCTGGCAGGCTCTGCATGCAGAAATCACCGGCTAACAGCTATTTTTGGTTGAAACAACGCAGATTGTGGAGGCCTTTGGCCTAGATGAGGTCGTGGTGGAGAAGAAAATTGTGTGAGCGTCGCAGCTCTGCAGCTGTTGGTACAGCCCACTCGCTGGTTGCTGCTGCTGCATCAACTTGCTCACAAACATGATGTGCAATTCTCCTGCACTCGCAGCTCCGAGAAGCAGCACGTCAACGCCTTCCTGGACGGCAGTGGGCTTGGTGCACTGAAGTGGACGTACCAGGTGAACATAAAGCAAACGCACCACATGCAGACAGCAGACATCTATGGATGACAAATTTGCTGCATGCAACACCACAGTTCAGAGCTGCACGTTATCAGGCTCTTGATTGCCAACATGGGTCTCTTACACTGCAGATACCTGAGGAGAAGAGCAAAGATGGATCCTGGGTGCAGAAGGGCAGCAAGCCGGTGCTCGCGCTCAGCCACCAGCAGGTGTGGCAAGCGCAGCCACACAGGCCGCAGTGGGGGAAGCAGCACTTTGGGTTTTCGCAGCAGTGCGCATGGGGTGCCGTGATGTACAGGTGGAAGCTGCAGCGTGGTAATCGTATCATGGATCCTGCAAGCAGCTCATGCAGCAGTGATGGCGATGCCTAGTACATCTATATTGCTGCCACAACCATTGGCAAGACAGTCCTTAAGCAGCATAGATATCACTGTTCTGGCACCAAACACTTGCAGTGCAGCTGCGCTTGGATTGAACCAGGACAAGCTGTTCTCCTACAGCTTGAAACTGTTGGAGCTACATGCCACACCGCTGTTCCTGCAGGCTGATCGCGTGGGCTCAGGCAAATGCCTATTCTTTGTGCGCGTCAACCCAAAGGGTGTCAGCGAGAAGTCGATTGAGTCAGACATTGCAGCTGGAGAGATCCAAGGCTCTGCCCTGGACACGTTCAAGGCGCTGGTGGCTGATCTGTACTTGCCAGTCCTGCAGGAGCAGGGCAGCTGGGGCAAGATGGCTGCAGATCACACGCAGGAGTTCCTGGCAGGTATGGTTGCCACAACAACTACAGCGCTCGGATGGCCTGTGCTGCACACGACAGGTGGCGCCACAGCAGCTGGCATGCGGCATGGCCATACTTACGACCATCAGTCGAGCACTTGTGCTGCATACAAAACAGCTGTTGTTACATGCTCTCTTTTTTAGAGAGTGGAAGTTACACGTAGGCCGTTCGCCATCTCAGATGGCATGCACCACACAAAGTGAACGCAATCTTGCGCCAAAAAGGGAGATTGAAGCAACTTGAAGCCAAAATAGTCCTAGACTCTCGATCAGGATTGTACAAGGCATAAGCTGGCACACCTAAAAGTGTGCTTTGAAACACCATAAAAGCGGGAGTAAACTGGCTAAAGCCAACATGAGCGCAATCCAATGGCACAACACAATGGATGCGATGCTAGCTGCACCAGAGATCATCCATATCAACCACTCCTCAAAAGTTGCGGCATCTCAAAAGACACCACCACCTGACATCACCATGCGCCAAATGTTCACTTCCCAAACCTCAGAGAGATGGCATAGTGCCGTCTGTTTTAACCTGCAAAACAAACAATGAGCAACACACTTTTTGTCATGCAGGCACAGACAAGATTGCCAGCGTGCTGGTAGACGCATCTGGCTGCCTGCAGGGCGGCGTGGAGCTGCGGCTGCCAGATGAGAAGTTTGCCAGCCAGTATGAGCTGCGGCCAGCTGCCTTCAACCAGGCAGCGAATGAGCCAGCAGCGGCGAAGCATTTGGAGGAGTGCTTGGGCGACTGGTGCAATCAGGTACGCACATGCAGGCAGATCGGGGCTGCTCTGTGTTGCTGCTGTTGTTGCCCTGCAGCCATGTCTCGCAACGGCCTGCTGTCTGCAGATGCTGCTTTGCTGCATAGCAGATTCACCCTCTTGAAAGAGCTGGCAACTGCAGCGATTGCATTTCCTGCAATTTCCTACGCCAAAGCGCTGCTGGCCTATACAGAACAGTGACTGCAGTGACGTCCTGCAAGGCTAGCTGTGTGTCTGCTCATGCTGCTGCCCGCATGTCGGTTTGCACGCGTGCCCCATCCACCCTTTGCAGATAGACAGCCTGCTGCGTGAGGTGAACACTGTGCCAGCTGGTGAGGAGCCAGGGCCAGCTACAGAGCTGGAGTACTGGCGCAAGCAGATGGCGCGCATCAACTCGCTCACTGAGCAGCTGAAGCGGCGCGAGCGCAAGCTGGTGCTTGGCGTCTGCAGTGTGGCGCACTCTCCTGTAAGTGCTGTCGTGGTGCACCACCCTGGCTGCTAACCAATGGCAGCGGCAGCTTGCTGGTATTGCTGCAGCGACAGTGGGTTCTAGCAGCTGCCAGCTGACGGTGTCTCAGCTTTCAGCTGGTGCATGCAGTAGGCTTGCTGTGATGCTTGTTCACCATGCTTTACGCATGCGTATTTTGCTGCACATGTGCTTCCTGCAGGCCTACAAGCGCTGGAAGGGCATTGAGCTGAAGCTGACAGATGCAGCCAACGAGGCCAACGACAACGTGCGCTACTTGACAACTCTGGAGCGTGCGTTTGAGGTGCGGCAGGCATCGTTTGTTGCCGCTTGCTTGGCTGCTAGGTGCTGAGCTCTTGCCTCTGCATGTTGTGCGTCCTGTGTATGCATGCCCTGACTGTGGGGACTCATATGCTGCTGCATCACTGCAATTGTGCCTTCCAGCAGGTTATGTATGGCGGCAGCCCCCAGCAGATGCTGGACAGCCTGCGCAGCTTGATGCAGTCGATCATGACCATGTACAAGATTGCACGCTACTACGGCACGCCGCAGCGCATGACAACGCTGTTCCAGAAGATCACCAACCAGATGATGCGTGGCTGCAAGGAGAGCATCCTGGCATCTGGGAAAATCTGGGACCAGGAGAAGACGCAGCTGATTGCAAACATGAAGGTATGCAAGGGCTGGCACAAGGCACCGTTACATTCGCATGCATGCACCTGTGTATGCGCAGCTCTGCCACAACTGTGGCGCCACGACGCTCATCAAGGCTTACACATATCATAATTACATCACATCAAGTGACTCCGGCCACTTTCCTTGCTCGGCAAACAAGTCCTGTCTTTGCTATGACTTGCTGTTGCTTGATGTTATCTTTATGCAGGTCTGTGTGCAGCTGTGCGAGGCATACAAGCAGCAGAACATGGCTGAGCGGGACGCAGTCAGGGCAAAGAACCCAGAGAAGGTGAGCTTCTGGCAACAAACAAAATGCAAATACAACACTTGTCCTGTCCTGCCTGCTCCCCTGTTTGTGTGGGATCTTTTGTGTTGTCACCAGTTTCTGCACTGCCTGCTAAGCAATGGCCCTCTCCTGCAAGCTACTAACTGCTGCGCTGCGTCCTTTCTATTGTCTCCCGCAGCCCTTTGAGATGGATGAGCGTGCTGTGTTCCTCAAGTTTGAGCTGTTCGCCAAACGGCTCAACAAGCTGATTGACATGTTCACGACCATCTACCAGTTCAGTTCGCTGGAGCAGCATACACACATAGCAGGTGTGCAAAGCTGTACTTTTCGCATGTACTACCTGACTCTGCTGCTTGTCATTCAGTCCAGCGTGCTACATTGTGTCTTCACCCTATGCACATGTATGACGCCACCCTGTGCGCATGCGAGCGCCACCTGCTGGCGCAACACCCACTCACCTTTCTGTCTTGCATGTGGGGCTTTGCTGCTGCTTCCTGCAGGTCTCGAGGCTGTGCTCAAGTCGCTTTACACCATCATCGATGACGTGAAGCGCAAGCCGTACGACCTGCTTGACTACAGCCAGAACCAGTTTGACCGGGACTACCTGGAGTTCAACGTGAACATCCACAACCTGGAGATCAGCCTGCTGGTGCGTTGAGCGGCCGGATCCCACTGAGGCGTGCATCCTCTTCTCTAAATGGTGTTTTGCTGGCCAACGTGGACACTCTTCTCTTGCACAGGCACCTGGGGTAATCACACATGCACCTGGGTTGCGCAACAGAGGTCTCACAGCAGCCAACCAGCTTCATCAAGCGTGGCTGCTGTTGCTGTGCAGGCGTTCATCAACACCTCGTTTGAGAACATCACCAGCACGGAGCACGCGCTGAGTCTGCTGGCGCAGTTCAACGCCATCCTGCAGCGAGACAAGCTGAAGGAGGAGCTGGATGCAAAGTACCAGGTATGCACACCTTCGAGATGTTGTCAGCACTTGCCGCTTAGCTCACATGATCTTCCCTGTGATTGTTGCTTGTGGCGGGCTCAAATGCCCAGTTGTAAGCTGTCAACATAGGAACCCCCCCTGAGCGCTGCCTGGAAAATCATGAAGCCAAGCGGCGGGTGTGCTCCTGCGCTGCTGCTTGTTCACTTTAATTGTGTTCCTGTGCTGTACATGTTGCTGCTGTCTGGCAGGTCATCTTCCACCACTACGTGAAAGACCTGGAGGCTGTGCAGGCGCAGTACGAGGCCTTCAAGCACAAGCCGCCAGTGGCGCGCAACATGCCACCCATCACAGGCAACATCATGTGGTCGCGGCAGCTGCTGCGCCGCATTGAGGAGCCTATGCAGCACTTTGCGCAGAACAAGGCATTGATGGCGATGAAGGAGAGCAAGAAGGTCATCAAGATGTACAACAGGGTGAGCTGTAGCTGTGCTGTTTGGCATGCCCGGCTCCCCTCTTGTGCTGGCTCTTTGCAGGCGTTTGACACTGTGAACCTTAGTCGCGCGACACACCCTTGTGAGCTCACACATCAACTATACTGGGCTGGTGTTCTTTGTGCCTGCAGGTTGCCAAGGTGCTGGTGGAGTTTGAGACCCTGTGGCACCAGGCATGGCTGAAGGGCATTGAGCAGCAGCGCAGCGGCCTCAGCGCGCCGCTGCTAGTGCGCCACCCTGACTCGGGGCAGCTGCTGGTCAACCTGGACAAGGAGCTGATGCAGCTGATCAGGTGTGGTGGAATCCTGAGGCAGCTGCTCATGGCAATAGATGTCTTGCCGCGCCGCACAGGGCGCCAGGGTGAACGTCATGGAATGCTACGTGCTTTGTTAATCTGGTTATGCATGCCAGTGGCAGGTCATTTTCTATGCGGAGCTGGCGATTGGGCTTTATGTGGCTAACAACTTTGCTCTTTCTGCTTTGCGCACTGCTCTGCAGGGAGGCCAAGTATCTGCAGCTCATTGGCGTGCACGTGCCCGAGGCTGCACGCACGCTGCTGCTGCAAGAGGAGAAGTTCAACTACTACTTCTCGCAGCTGTCATTTGCGGTGAGCTGGGCACGATGTAGGGTACGCTGTCGGCGATCTGCTTCTCTGCTTCATGCTACAGAACTGCCTCAGCCATCCCGCTACCAGCTCAAGTGAGAGGGTTGATGCATTGTGCGTTCACCACAGTTCGGCGGTTCAAGTACAGACTGTATATATGTTGTGTGCCCTGCAGGTGCACGAGTATGAGGGTGTGATGGCGCGTGTGCAGCCTGTGTTCAAGCCGCTGCTGAAGCCACACCTGGAGGACATGGAGAAGAAGGTGGCCCCAGGCATGTTCATCCTCACCTGGGCATCCATGAACATCGACGGCTACCTGCACAGGTTCAAGCAGGTGGGGAAGCCGCTGCAGCACATTGTGGATCACCCGCATACACACTTCCAGGCAGCCGCCTCATTCTGGTGTGTCTGGCTAGTTGTGACACATATCTGTTGCTGCACGCTATTGTCAACCCAAGTGCACGCTGCCTTGTTTGATCGAGAGAAGACACTGATGGCGCCTGTCGGCTTCTGCTGGTGCACACCATGTCCATTTTTTGCTGCAGGGACTGGCTCGCCTGGAGGAGCTGGTGCGTAAGGTGATGGACATCGTAGACAACAGGGTGGAGGCCAACCTGCAGGCCATTCAGCACACGCTGCTGGTGGAGCTGCCCGCAGACAGGTGTGTGCTGCACTGCAGCAGTTGCTACTTTCCCAGTCGACATCCGCGACATGAGAGCGCACATGTACTGCCGTGCAACTCCTGTGATTTGCTGTACTCCCAGCGTCAGCTTGCTTGCAGAGACAGCCGGACTTGTAAAATTATATAAGGCTGAGCTGCAATTGCTGCTTGTGGTGTTGTCGCTGCAGATCTTTCACCTATGAGGAGTTCATTACAGCGCAGGACAAGTTCCAGAAAGCGCAGGCACAGCAGCTCGCAGTGCGCAACGAGGAGGTGGCTTGTGCAATTGAGGATGTGATCTCACTAGTAGAGGTAAGGCCTCTGGTCACCCCACAGCAGTGGATGACAAATGTTGCACAGGCAAGGGCGGTACGATAACTCTAGACTCGAGGTATGCACTGCCATCAGCCTGCTCCACTTCTGGTGACAGCCCTGCTTTGGCAAGCAACACGTACTGCTTGCTGGCTCTGTTGTGCTTGAAGCAGGATGCTGCAGTCAAGGCATCTGATTTCGTCATGTGTATGCTTGCAGAACGCCCCACGAGAGAACCCTGATGTCACTGTCGATGCGCGGGAGGTGGACCTGTTCCGCAGCTACTATAGCAGCCTGATGTACAAGGTGAGGCAGCAAGGCAGGAGGCAGCATTTCAATGATGCTTGGTTGCAGAGTATGCTGCATTTGTACTGCAGCATCTCAAATACCAAATCTTATGCATGCGGCAGTTGTTCCCTGCAATTCTGTGTACCACTGCCGCTGTCATGGGCATGTCAACAAGTGCAGTGTTGTGGTTCATTCTCACAATCTCTGTGTTATTTTTGACCTCGTGTGCAGTCCATCCTGCTAGCCACGCAGCGTAGCTTTGCTGCCATGAAGCGGCGACTGGGCAGCAAGACAGCAACTGGCATCTTCTACATGGAGCGGCCCTTCTTTGACGTCGATGTGGAGCTGAAGGTGAGGCACACGTGCAATCTGCTTCTACAGTGTGTACACCGCAGCCGCTAGCTTGCTGTTGTGCAGCGCTGGCCATGTTTGGATGGTGTCATAGCAGCCCTGCAACACCAGAGTCAGCGCTAATCCCATTAGCCAGGCAAATGCGAGCATGTTGTACAAGTCAGGGCATATGCTCCTTGGAAGCACTCTTTCACAGAGCTGGTGTCTGTCTGCTTTGCAGCTGCCAAACATCACGCTCAACCCCACGCTGGATGGCATCCAGGATGCTGTCAACTCAACAGCTAAGGCTATCCTGCAGGTGAGAGCTGTGCTGGTGAACTAGCCAGAACAACAATCGTCATTGACCCCGCACACGGTTGCCTGCCATCACCTGCTGCGTCCTGTACAATCCTGCATATCTGCCTGGTGTTTGCAGCAACACGTTAGTGGCATCACATGCTCAGCTTTCAACTCAAAATCATCCATGGTGGTTGTATGCAGGCAAGCCGGCAGTTGCGCTGCTGGGGCATGATCAGCGGGCCGCCCACCTACTACGACCTCATTGCACGTGACAAGGAGGTGGTGAAGAGCGTGCTGCTGCTGACAGGCAGCGTGGAGGGTGTGAAGCAGCAGGTGGCGGAGTACCTGAGCCACTTCGACAAGTATGCCTTCCTCTGGAAGCAGAGCCTGCAGGTGTGTTCTATGATGGTTCTATGTGAAAGAATGCTGGACAATGCGCTGTTTGCTTGTGCGCACCTGCACGTCTTCCGAAGCTTTGCATGCAGTGTATAAAATGATGCATGTGGCACATACGATAAGCTGTCAATGTGTGCACATGCTGTTGGGTTTGCCGACTTCTGCAGGCCACATACGAGGCGTTCATGGCTACCAGCCCCACACTGGAGGCCTTTGAAGCAGAACTCAAGAAGTACATGGCGGTTGAGACAGAGATTGCGGCCATCCCAACGCTGTACAATATTGGTGAGTGCTTGTGCCAGCTACCGTCATTATCACATGCCTGCTGCATCCGTCCATTGTGGCCAACCCGTGCAATTCATGAGCCACGGTTGTTGTGAGTGCAGTTCAACATTGTCTGACCAGCAAACATGTATCCTCTGCTGCCGCTGATGACCTGCAGGCTCACTTTCACTTGAAACGACGCCGTTGAAGACCTCACTGAAGAGCGAGGCAGCCAGCTGGAAGGCGCAGTTTGCCAAGAACCTGCACGCCCAGAGCGCAGAGGACTTGAAGGCCTTTGATGCATACATCAGGCAAGCCCTACTGCTCTCATCACTTGTCGAAGCACCGATGTGTGATGCACTGGTCATTGGAGGCTTGGCATGTTTGTTGCTCCTGCTTTGCAAGATGCTACAACAGATGTGGCTGGGTAGGGAATACAGCACCTGTCCATGCAACATGCATGACGCAGTAGGTCCTACGTCTTATACATCCTGCCTGTCACTTTCGCACCGCCAGGGACACAACGCTCAAGCTCAACCGCAAGGTTGAGGACCTAGAAGATGTGCGCTACCTAGTCAACGTGTTGAACGAGGTGCGTGATTGGCAAAGCAGCAAGTACAGCATGCAGCCTGGCCTGTGGCAGCTGCTGTGGCAGCTGCTTCACGCGCCAAAACATAGCTATGTTGGCACCAGCATGTATGGATCAGCCTGTGTGTAGATTGAACAGGTATAACACACATCGCCATGAACTGCCTATATGAATTGTGCTGCAGGTTCGCGATAAGGAGGCTGACATTGATTCCATGATCGCCCCCATCGAGGACATGTACAGCCTGCTGCTGCGCTATGAAGTGGGTGGCAGGACAAGCACTAATACTAGTAGTCTCCATGTCACCCAGCCACATCTTCGATCCAGCGGCACACCATCAAAAGCGCGTGTGTCAGTGCACCGCGTGCCAGCGTCATTACCTTGCCCTTGGCTCAAAGCTCAACAGAATTCCGTGCCAGTGTGCAATCCAAGCGATACGCATGCCATCATGACACGAGACATCATACATGTGCTTGCCCCACTGCTGCAGGTTCGTGTGCCCAAGGAGGAGACAGGCATGGTGTCAGATCTACGCTACGGCTGGAGGAAGCTGCGCAAGCTGGCAACAGACACCAGCGACAACCTGGCCCGGCAGCAGGTACGAGCAGCTCCCAATGATTGCTGAACACCCCGCTGCTTGTGCACTGATCTCTCCTGCAAACTGTACATGTGTCATGCAGCTGTGTGTTGTGGTGACTCCAATGTCAACGCATGGCTAGTAAACAACGCGTTGCACACGTGCTGCCCGCAGGCTGGCTTCAAGCGTGATCTCATCAAGGAGGTGCACGCATTCGTGGCAGATGCCCAGGCCTTCAGGCGTGACTGGGAGGCCAACGGGCCCATGGTGCCAGGACTGGACCCCATGGAGGCCGTCGACAGGCTCAAGAAGTTCCAGCAGATGTTCGAGGTGCGGTTTTGTGTTTGTGACTTAGCTGTTGTGTTGATGCCCTGGCACTAGCGGCACATTCTGTATTCAGACTGTGCAGGACAAGCAGCAGAGATGCGCGGAGTGCATGTTGAGATATGCTTGTAAGCAAAACTCACCGTGTTTGCTGCTGTGGTGTGTGTGACTGCAGGTGCGGAAGCGCAAGTGGGAGAACTACAGCAGCGGTGAGGAGCTGTTTGGGCTGCAGGTTACTTCCTATCCTGAGCTGGAGCAGACTAAGAAGGAGGTGTCTATGCTGGACAGGCTGTACAGGTAGGTGTTCACCTGTGCAAGCGCTCTTCAGGCAAGGCAGCCTAACTGCAGTGCTGGTGTTAGCCTCTGGCCAGCAATGACATGCAGCCAAACCGTTTGGTGATGCAAGGCAGGGGTACAGCCAGTTCCTTCGCCAGACTGTCGCTGCTCCTGCTGCTAGTTACTTAGATGCTCTCGCCACTGCGTTTCGATGTTCCTGCAGCCTGTACGTGACTGTCATCAGCACCATCAAGGGCTATGGTGACTACTTCTGGGTGGATGTCGTGGAGAAGGTGGATGAGTGGGGAGAGCAGGTGCTGCAGTACCAAGCGCAGTGCAAGAAGCTGCCCAAGGCTCTCAGGGACTGGCAGGCCTATGTGGACTGCAGGTGCGATGTGTGAAAGCACACTCAGGCAACACCATGATGTGTGAAAGCACACTCAGGCAACACCATGACAAGCACTTACCTGCACAGGCTGGTTCGCATGTAAGAACAGCATATCCGTGTGTTGTGGTTCTAGCAGCCTCACCCCAGCGTATGCAGCTGGACGCTCGGGTCCGCAGAACTCTTTCTTCAGACACTGGTGTTTGCAGTCAACTGGTGTGACATTGTATATGAACTATTATGTGTGCTGTTGTGTATGATGCAGGGACACCATCGACAACTTCCTGGAGATGCTGCCACTCTTCCAAGCGCTGGCACACAAGGCCATGCGCAACAGGCATTGGCGGGCACTGATGCAGATCACAGGTGAGCCGTCACACAGGTTAGACATGGCCCAGTGCTTCCATATATTTGTAGTTGTTATGCAACGTTACCCAGCTTCTGTTGGCCGTGTGATCTTGAACCACTGACATCTGTCACTGCTGCTGCTGTACAGGCAAGGAGCTGCAGCTGGCTGACGACGTGTTCAAGCTGCAGCACCTGCTGGACTGCCACATCCTGCATCACAGGGAGGAGCTGGAGGAGATCACCACTGCAGCAGTCAAGGAGGAGCAGATTGAGACCAAGCTGGCAGGCATTGAGAGCGACTGGGTCGCTCTCAACCTGGTGAGCGCTCACTGTGGCTTGATGCGTCAAGCAGCTTTCAAGCCACACCAGACCACCAGCTTGTTGCAGGGTTACTGCTCAAGAGTGCTGCTGGCATGAGAAGACGATGTATGCACCAGTCAGAAGCAATTTTTGGTGTGTTCGTGCCGCCGCGCAGGTGTTTGCTGACTACAAGACGCGCGGGCCTGTCATCCTGAAGCCCAGTGACACCGCTGAGCTGATTGAGAAGCTGGAGGACAGCCAGATGCAGCTGGGTAGCATGGCTACCAACAGGTACATTTGCTTGGCCGAGCTGATGAATGTAGTGTTTTCGATCTCATCTGTGCATGCATCCTGAATATAGTGCGTCTTGCAGCTGTGATCACGCATTTGCACCATGACTGTCACTGGGCTAGTGTTTATTCTTCAATCTCCTTGTGCATCTGCCACTCGCATATGATCAAACCTTTGTATGGCCACAGGTACAGCACGCCATTCAGGGAGCAGGTGCAGGGCTGGATCATGAAGCTCAGCACCGTGTCTGAGATCATCGAGCAATGGCTCATGGTGCAGAACATGTGGATGTACATGGAGGCGGTCTTTTCAGGCGGTGACATCGTCAAGCAGCTGCCACTGGAGGCCAAGCGCTTCCAGAACATTGACAAGAACTACATGAAGGTATGTTTGCTCCCCCTCTGAACTGCTGCCAGCATCCAGTCCAATGATTGGGCGGCGGTGTCGATCTGCCTGTCTGCTTTGCAGTTGCGAGTAAGCAGATGCAGAATGCTCTCCATGCAGAATGCTCTCCATGAGTGCCATGAGTGCCATGCTGACACCGCTCCTGCCTGGCTTCTTTGCCCTTGCAGATTGTCACATCTGCTATTGAGAACCCCAACGTGGTCGCCACATGTGCTGGCAGCGAGCTGATGAAGAACATGCTGCCACACCTGCTGGAGCAGCTGGAGCTGTGCCAGAAGAGTCTCAGCACATATCTGGAAAGCAAGCGTGCAGAGTTCCCCAGGTGCAGAGGAAGAAACTGCCTTTGCCTGCCCAATACGCCAGCATGCATCTCCAACAGGTGGCTTGTATAAACAACAACAAGCGCAGTCATTGGTTGCACTGCCTGAACTGGTGTGCATGTTGCTGTCTGCCAGGTTCTACTTTGTGTCAGACCCTACGCTGCTGGAGATCCTGTCGTTGGGCAGTGACCCGCCCAGTGTGGTGCCGCACTTCCAGTCTAGCCTGTTTGACAGCCTCAGCAACGTCACCTTTGACAAAGCAGACAAGACGCGCATGCTGGAGATGTTCAGCCAGCAGGGGGAGAAGGTGCGTGCTGTGGATCAATGGCAAAGCAGTTGTGGCAGCAGGGCAACATCAAAAACGTCCCCCTAGCCTGTTTACCTGCTGTTTGCTGCAGGTTCATCTTGGCAAAGTCAACTTGTCTCCTGCAGTTGTGTTACTTTCTGCTGACATGCCGTGCTATCTTTGCTAGCGCAGGTGGAGTTTGAGAAGCCGGTGGATGCCAAGGGCAACATTGAGGTCTGGCTGCAGCGCCTGGTGGATGGCATGCAGGACACAGTGAAGCAGGTGCGACTCCTTTGCAAGCTGGCATGTTTGGCTGCTTGGGGTGACCACCCGTACAGTGTGCTGTGTCCAGAGCAGAGCAGCTCCAACTTATGAAAGCAACACTAATAGGCCAAATTTGCAACCGTGTAGCGCCTGTGCCTCACCTTGCTGGCCCTTGCTGGACGTGTTGTGCGCTTTCTGTGCAGGTCATCAAGCGTGCTGTGCGCAACGTGTATGAGATGGGTCTGGAGGACTTCATCTTCGGCCACCCAGCACAGATCGCGCTGCTGGGCATCCAGTACCAGTGGACGGCTGACACACAGGTATGCTGAGGTGTTGAAATGCAACACATGCGGCAGCTGCACGGCATGTTCAGAGCAATGCTGGTGGTGGCATGTGTATGGTCGGCAAGTGCTTGGCTGCCAGTGGGTGTACGGACATGAAGCTGCACTGATGTGAGGTTTCCACATTGTCACCCACGCACCCGCAAGTGTTGAGTGTGGACACACTGTGTAATGAATGGCATGCATAGCTCAATCATCCATCCATTCTGTATGCACTGTCATCATTGTACTGCTTGTGTGCAGACGGCGCTGACGTCAGCCAAGACTGACAAGACTGTGATGGGCCGCAACATGAAGAAGACAGACGCGCTGCTCAGGGACATGGTCATGATCACGCTGCGCACAGACCTCACGCGCATTCAGCGCACCAACCTGGAGACGTGCATCACGGTGCACATGCACCAGAAGGAGTCCACAGAGGACCTGGTCCGCAAGAAGGTGTGTACTGCATGAATCTGGTGGCTCGTTATATGCGTCATTCTATGCATATTCCACACTGCAGACAGCATTCCTTTGTGATGATACCACGCAATTGAACAGCAATATCTTGCCAATGCCTGTGTCATAAAGTCAGAGCAATGTGTGCAGCCTAACCAATGTTGCACATGTGTCCCTTGCAGGTGCGCGACCCCACGGACTTTGAGTGGCTGAAGCAGGTGCGCTTCTACTGGCGCGATGACAAGGACACCACCATCATCTCCATCTGCGACGTGGACTTTGAGTACAGCTACGAGTACCTGGGAGTGAAGGAGCGCCTGGTCATCACGCCGCTGACAGACGTGTGCTACATCACACTGTCCCAGGTGCGTAGGCAGTGCATAGGCAGCTAGCTGGGGCAGTTTAATACAGGTGCATCATACATATAGGGGGATCAATAAGAACCTATCCACCTACAGCAGTCTCTCAGCCTGGAATGCATGAAGTTTCTTGTGATACCACTGGCACACACCTTGCATGAGAGCGTGTGCTACATAAACCAATCACCTGGCAGAAACTCAGCATGAGTTAGCAGCTGCAGGGGCAAGTGAAGATATTTGCACGTTGCTGTGTGCCAACATCTTGGTGGCTGTTTCACAGCATGCTACTTGCACAACCGTGCAGCAGCACCATTAATAAATACCTAGGCGTACTGCAAAGTGACTGCCAATTGCTTGAACGGACGCGCTCGGGCATGGCTGCTCTGTTGGCAAAGCAGCAGCAGGTGTGAAAGATGCAGCAGGCTCGGAGTGACACCCCAGCTGCTGCTTATCGATGCATGCACGTCCTCGCGGCATAACAGCAAAGCGCACGCATTGTATCGAAAACATTATTCGATTACCTATCGTTTATAGCAGCTCGCTCGGCAATGTGCTTCGATTTCGCAATGTTGTCGATGTTTTCACCGAGGCACTCTGCGAAGTGCCACTGACAGCAGCCCAGTCAGCACCTGCTGCTGCCAGCACAGACAGGCACAAACAAGCAGGATCGAAGTTCTGAACCAAAAGCCTAAACACTCGTCTGCCAGGCTGCCAGTGGCAGGCACCACAGCTCAAACACAGCAGCCATTCCTCTGTTAGGGTACTTGCCTGCAGGTGGTCTGGAACTTTTTGATCCGCCTAATACATCATATAGGTGCCTGCTCACACTGTTGCAGATGTGTAGCTTTGGTTGGAGTTGCGGTTGGACCACTGCGCTGCATGCCTGACAAAGCTGCTGCTTGTGCTGATGTGTTTGCCAGGCGCTGGGCATGTTCCTGGGAGGTGCACCAGCTGGCCCTGCCGGTACTGGCAAGACAGAGACCACCAAGGACCTGGGCAACACGCTTGGAAAGTAAGCAACACATTGAGCAGCTACATGATATTGGTTGGGTGTATCTGCTGCCCAACATATGCTGTACCCCATGCCAAACGTGTTGACACCACTTTGCAGCATGCATGCTTTGCAGAACAGAGCACGTTCTTCCTCTGCAGCTGCCACAACGCTGCGTGTTTGTTGTTGCGCTTGCAGGTACGTGGTGGTGTTCAACTGCAGTGACCAGATGGACTACAAGGGCATGGGCAAGATCTACAAGGGACTGGCGCAGAGTGGCCTGTGGGGCTGCTTTGACGAGTTCAACCGCATCAACCTGGATGTGCTGTCAGTGTGCGCACAGCAGGTGCGCAGTGAATATATGCTGGTGCTAGCGGCAGCAGTTGGCTTGCCATGTGCGGCTGCTACGGCTTGGTGGCTGCATGGTATGCACAGCTATGCATGCTGTGCCGCATGTATATATACATATATGCACGTCTGCCGAGCAGCTTTTTCTCCTTTTCTTGACTGGCCACTGCTTGTGTGTGTGCTGTGCAGATCTACTGCGTCCTCAGCGCCATCCGCGAGCGCAAGAAGTCGTTTGTGTTCACTGACGGCAGCACTGTCAGACTGGACTCGCGCGTGGGCTTCTTCATCACCATGAACCCCGGCTACGCAGGGCGCCAGGAGCTGCCTGAGAACCTCAAGGCAGTGTTCAGAGGCGTCACCATGATGGTGCCCAACAGGCAGATCATCATCAAGGTGAGGGCCTAGTTGCATAGAAGTATGTATATATATATCGCCTCTGCTGCGCTGGCATATGTCTACATACCAGCAGATTGCTCTGTACAGCGCACTGTTTCAGGGTTGCTGAGCACAAACTGCTCCCTCAGCGACGCTGTTGTGTGTGTGCAGGTGAAGCTGGCTGCCTGTGGCTACCAGGAGAACGACATCCTCTCCAAAAAGTTCTTTGTGCTGTACGGGCTATGCGAGCAGCAGCTGTCCAAGCAGGCGCACTACGATTTTGGCCTGCGCAACATCCTGAGTGTGCTGCGCACTGCGGGAGCCTCAAAGCGCGCAAACCCAGACAGGAGCGAGGTGGGTGCTTGCACTGATACTGCAGCCGGTCGCAGTTTTCCCGTAGCAGTATGGCAAAAAGCATAGCTGCTGCCATGTATCAAAGTACATGCGAGCCGTATTGAGTGCGGCGTGTGCAACAGCTGTAACTGCAGTGTTGACCGTGCTGCTGTTATGTGCTGCTGCAGGTGTACCTCATGATGCGCACGCTGCGCGACATGAACATGAGCAAGTACATTGCAGAGGACGTGCCGACCGTGCTGCTGTTATGTGCTGCTGCAGGTGTACCTCATGATGCGCACGCTGCGCGACATGAACATGAGCAAGTACATTGCAGAGGACGTGCCGCTGTTCCTGAGCCTGATTGACGACCTGTTCCCAGGTGAGCCAGCTGCACCATCCATGTCACATGCAGAGTCTGCCTGCATATTAGTCCGGTGCGCTTTACGTACTGTACGTATGTGCTTAGCTGCATGGTGCCTGTTGTCGTGCGAAGTGTGTTGCAGATAGTCGTGAGGTTGGTGTAAGCGTGCAATGCCTGCATGCTGCAGTGCTTTTCAACCCCTGTCACTGCCACTGTCTTGTCTGCCTGTGTGCAGGCCTCAAGGCAGACCGTGCACAGTTCCCAGATGTGTCGCGGGCACTGGAGAAAGTGGCCACAGACCGCGGCCTGCAGCTGCACCAGAACTGGCTCAACAAGTGCATCCAGCTGTACGAAACCTACCTGGTGAGTGCAGTGAACTGTGTATAAAAGTTGATGTACTCGTTGTGTCGAGCGGTCATCACTTTGGATAAGTGCTTCACCACCAACTTCATCTTGTGTTACAAAAGCGCTGCAGGATGTGCGGCTATGGTAGTCAAAGTCGTGCGCAAATGTGGCAGCTGCATCATCTGTCACCATGTGTTTGGCATAAACAAACGAGCTTGCAACAACCACACTGGCTGAGTGCACATATCATTGGCCGCATGGTCGCTTGAACATACCCTGTAACCCCTCTTCCTCTGCATGGTCTGTCACCACACTCTGACTCCACGTTACTGCCGCACACGAACAGGTGCGCCACGGCATCATGTTGGTGGGCCCCAGTGGTGGCGGCAAGACCGCCATCATGGAGGTGCTTGCGGGTGCTCTGACTGAGCTGGGCACCAAGCACGTCATCTGGCGCATGAACCCCAAGGCCATCACAGCTCCTCAGATGTTTGGCCGCATGGATGCAACCACAGGCGACTGGACAGACGGCATCTTTGCGGTCCTGTGGCGCAGGTAAGCTGCCTGCAGTTGCGCTGCATTGCAGCTCTGCAGCAGAGCAAAACTAGCATGTACAACAGCCTCGCCGTGCTTTAGGCAATTCCGCAAACAGACTGGCCACGCTGCACTTTCAACGTATGTTCGTGCACTGTATGCTGCAGGGCGGCCAAGAACAAGAACCAGAACACCTGGATTGTGCTGGATGGCCCTGTGGATGCTATCTGGATTGAGAACCTCAACACAGTGCTAGACGACAACAAGGTGTGTGTGGTGTGCAGCAGTCAGCGCTGGCAGCTGCTTGGCCATTGCCAACTTGTGGATGCTAACCTATGCCAACCTTGCATGCTGCTGCTTGGTCCTTAGTGTTGACAACAGCCTCCCAAGCCCACTAATGATGCTGACGCCTTTTTGGTGACATTTCATCCGGTGCTGACAGGTGCTGACGCTGGCCAACGGTGACCGCATCCTGATGAGCTCTGCCATGAAGGCCATGTTTGAGCCAGAGAACCTCAACAACGCCAGCCCAGCAACAGTGTCACGTGCAGGTATGTGGCCGCATGCACGGGTTGTGCGCATGAGGATGCGTGCTGCTAGCTATATGTGCTGTTTGGTGTTATAGCTCGGGACTGGCACCAGTGTCCCTGCCTTTTCCAATACAAATAGCTGCATGCTGAGTATGTATAGACAGGCTGTTTGATTGAAAACCTAATTCTCTGCATGCTTGTCGCTGCTGGTGCTGCTGCTGCTCAGGCATCATCTACGTGTCTGACTCTGAGCTGGGATGGGAGCCAGTCGTCAAGTCCTGGCTGGCCAAGCGTGACCCGCAGCAGGCAGCAGGCCTGCAGGCGTGCTTTGACAAGTACATCACCCGCATGCTGGACTTCATCCGCGTCAGCCTGCACCCGGTGATGTACAACGAGACGGCCTGCACCATCAGCACACTGCTGACGCTGCTCAATGCAGTGCTCAAGAAGTGAGTTGCTTGACTTCCTTGTCTTTTCACTCCACGTGTGGACCAAGCCTGATCGGCAGTTCACAGACCATCTGTTCCTAAGAAACTGTGTGCATGATGTTGCTGTTGCTGACGGCTTACATTGTTGCTGCTGCTGCTGCTGCAGGTATGATGACAGCCACGAGCAGCTGTCAGAGGCCAAGCTGGAGCGGCTGTTCCTGTACTCCGTGACCTGGAGCTTGGGCGGCCTGCTGAGCGAGAAGGAGCGGCCAGTGTTCGATGCAGAGCTGCGCTCCTTTGCTGGCAACATGCCACTCAAGTGAGTACCCATACATGCAGCTGCCGCAGCAGAGGTGGACAGTCTGCTTATGTGCACAACTCTATAAAAAGCGCAAGAGTTGCCGAGGCGAGAGGGTGGGTAAGCTGCAGTAGCATGTTGAGCAAATGGCATGTCGCTGCTGCTAACTCTGGACTCTGTGTAACTCTGTGCACGGAGCTGCTGCTTGTTATAGCATTATTGACAGCCAGCGTGTAGCTGATGCCAACTCTGTGTTGATGCTGCTGCTGCTGCGTGCAGGGAGAACGCCAGTGACACCATATTCGAGTACCTGGTGGATGAGGCCACCTGCAACTGGCGCCACTGGGCCAGCTGCGTGCCTGAGTGGACCTACCCGCGCAACGAGGAGAAGCCCAAGTTCTCACAGCTGGTCATCCCAACCCTGGACTCTGTCAGGTGCGCTCCGTAGGCATCTCAACAAGATGTACAGCTACAAGAGATACAGTATATGCACCTACGAGGGCCATGAGATGGTGTGTGTTGGTGGGCTTCTGTGGTTAAGCAGGCACCCCCACCCACCCCCACCACACACGCCGCACACGCGCGCAGACTTTTGCGACATTGTTTTGCAAGCTCTCACGCTCCCATGTTGCCGCCAATATGTAATCTTGCTGCAACTGTCCTGCTGTTGCAGGTATGAGCGGCTGCTGGTGCTGGTGCACTCCATCAAGGGTGCCAGCCTGCTGGTGGGAGGTCCAGGCACGGCCAAGACCACGGTCATCAACCAGTTCATGCGCAAGTTCAACAGCGAGGTGAGTTGTCGACAGCTGTGGGATGGTGGCTGCTGTTGCATGCAGCACTGGCATGCACCGCTTCTGACTTGTCAATATGCACCATTGCATCATGCGCCCGCTCACAATCGTCACTGGCTTGGAACATGTCTGTAAAACGCGTATGTACCGCCTCAATTCGGTGCTGTTGCAGGCCATGCTAAGCAAGACCATCACATTCAGCAGCCTCACAACGCCAGGCATCTTCCAGACGTCCATCGAAGGATCAGTGGAGAAGCGGCAGGGCAGGTGGGCAGGACAGCACACGCAGCACCGCGTACAGATTGTTGTCGCCACTCAGCTATACTAAAGCTTCTATAATAAATAATCAAGCTTCTATGTAGATGGGCGTACACCTGCATAGCTGCTGCATGCCTACATGCAGCGAGCTGTATCTGCCATGATGGCAAAATAAATCTGCACCTTGTTTGAGACAGCTTTATCTGCAATCATACTACAGTAGCGGGCTGCTGCGCTTCCAGCTGGTAGTGACCCCAGGTGTGTACAATCTGTGCCGCCACTGCTCGCAGGACGTTTGGGCCACCAGGGGGCAAGTCCATGTGTGTGTTCATTGACGACATCTCCATGCCAGCTGTCAACGAGTGGGGTGACCAGGTCACCAACGAGATTGTGCGGCAGCTGCTTGAGCAGGGTGGCATGTACAGCCTGGAGAAGCCTATTGGAGACATGAAGTTTGTTGTGGACACCTGCTACGTGGCTGCCATGAACGTGCCAGGTGCGGCCCTGGTGGGGCTGTCCCTCTCTGCAGCACTTGAACTGTGCAGTGGCGACCAGCTGCCTTACCGGTTGTGATAATGCTGGCACTTATCGTACACAGAACCTGATGATGATGTTTTGCATATTTGCTAGCAATCTTTAGTCAGAATAGCTGTGCGCATGCTGAGCACATGCAATGTGCTACGCATTGCCTGCAGGTGGCGGCAAGAATGATGTGCCGAACCGGCTCAAGCGCCAGTTTGCGCTCTTCAACGTGCCGCTGCCAAGCGTTGCTGCCATCAATGGCATCTTTGGCAAGCTGGTGGAGGGCCGCTTCAGCGCTGACCAGTTCTCACCTGCTGTGGTCAAGGTGCGCTGCACATGACAAGCATCTCGCATCCTGTGCCGCCATCCTGCACAAATGTAATGTGACACGTGACAGAGCCCTAGTGCATGATATGTTATGTGTGGCAGACTCAGATCTGCAATTGTCTCGTGCCGCTGCTACAGTCCTTACCAGGCTGCCTACAAAATGCTAGGTATGCTCTGAAGTTGCTGTTCTGCTTTCACTGCGCTTGATCACACCGCACCACCGCAGGTTGCTGACCGGCTGGTGCCCATGACAGTCATGCTGTGGAACAAGACACAGGCCAAGATGCTGCCCACGCCTGCCAAGTTCCACTACCTGTTCAACATGAGGGAGCTCAGCAAGGTCTTCCATGGAGTCATGCTGGCTGTGAGGGACAGGTGCGCACTATTCACGGTTTGATCACATGCACAAACCTCCGTCAACCTGAGTCTGGACGATGCAAAAACTTGACGCCCTGATTGCAGTGGTACCCTGTTTGTTTCTGATGCTCACGATGCCGCATGATTTGCTGCGTTGCGTGCAGCTTTGCCACGCCAGGTGGTGCCGAGCCACCAAAGACATATGCTGGAGGTGTGAACAGCCCCGAGGGTTACCTGCTGGGCCTGTGGGTGCACGAGTGCCGCCGCGTCTTTGCTGACAAGCTGGTCAGCCAGGAAGACAAGGGCTGGGTGGACAAGGCGATCACTGATCTGTGCAGGCAGGAATTCCCACCAGAGCTGTGCAAGCAGGTGCGTTTGCAATGAATGCCATGATGGTATGCCGAGCTGAGGAAGGCACAGACAAAACTCTAGATGCAGGAAACTACCTCACCCCAGTCCCGGCCCCCTCACCGTTCGTACTACACATGTGACTGTTGCGGCTGCCTCTGTTGTTGCCGCTGCTGCCTGCAGGTTGATGAGCCGCTCTACTTTGTGGACTTCCTGCGCGAGCCAGTCGTTGATGAGGAGACAGGCGAGGTTATTGACGCACACCCGTCCAACTACGAGGCTGTGCCTGGTGGACTGCCGGAGATTCGCTCGCGAGTGGAGGCCCTGCAGCGTCGCTTCAATGAGGAGAGCAAGGTGAGGATAGGCTGCAAGATGAGATACGCAAGTGGCCAGTGCATATCGTATGACCATCTTGCCAATACTTGTAAGTGCGCAGGTAGAGCAGCGTTCTTTTGTGACCAGCATTACATGCCAGCTATGCTTATATGCTGTGGCTATTGCTGACAGTGTGCTACTGCCTGCTGCAGGTTATGAAGCTCAACCTGGTGCTGTTCACAGATGCTCTGCTGCATCTGATGCGCATCAGCCGACTGATGGCCATGGCGCGTGGCAGTGCACTGCTGGTGGGAGTGGGCGGCAGCGGCAAGCAGAGCTTGGCGCGGCTTGCGGCATACATCAACGGCGCGTACACCTTCCAGATCACCGTCACAAAGGCAAGTGTGCAGGCAGAGCTGTACCTGGTGGTCTTGTTTCACTGTAGCTATGCCTCATCCCTCAGGGTGCAACACCGAGTAGCCCTGGTTTGGCCTGCACCAACACTTACAGCCTCAGCAGACCAGAGCTCCAAGCACTCTCGCTGCATTGCTCAAAGGATAACACATTGGCTGCTGCTGCTGCTGTGGTGGTTGTGCTTTGTGCAGACGTACAATGTGACCAACCTGTTTGAGGACATCAAGGCCTTGTACAAGATTGCTGGCTTCAAGGGCCAGCCGGTGTGCTTCATTTTCACTGATGCTGAGGTGAAGGATGAGGCATTCCTGGAGTACATCAACCAGATACTCATGACAGGAGAGGTGGCAGGTGCGTATGCCCGGCAATTGGATTGGTACTGCAGGGCATTCGGTGTACAACACGCGTAATGGTTCCACCTGGCGCGTACCTGACAATCCTGCAGCATGTGTGCACCGTCATCTGTGCAGTGTGACGTACTTGCCAGGCACCTCATGTGTACGCATGGGTAGCTCCAAGCACGATTTGATCATGACAGCTAGCTGCAAACTGGCTGCTAGAACTTCAATGCTGCTACACAAGATGCTAAACCAGCGTTGTGCTGTGTTTTTTGGTGGTGTACAGGTCTACTGCCCAAGGAAGAGTTGGACATGATCATCAATGACATCCGACCCATCATGAAGGCAGCACAGCCAGGCGTCCCAGACACCTGGGACAACCTGTACTCCTTCTTCCTCAACCGTGTGCGCGACAACCTGCACGTGATGCTGTGCTTCAGCCCTGTCGGTGACAAGTTTGCAAGGCGTGCGATGCAGTTCCCTGGCCTTATTAACGGCTGCACTATCAATTGGTTCTTGCCATGGCCAGAAGAAGCTCTGACTTCAGGTAGGAGATCAGGCTTCTTGCTTGCTGCAGAAATGTAAGAGACACAGGCAGATTTTTTGGCTGAGGTCTTTCCTGGCGCATTCTGAGCAGGCTTTGTGGGCAGCTGCGTGCACAATGGTTTGTAGCTGAGGTGCTGCACAATCCATGTGTGGGCGCGTGTACTGCATGTGACATGCTGGTAGCCGTTGGATCCAACTGGTATATGCACTGCACCAAGAAGCGGTGATGCTGTGCTAACATCATCCACTGCTGCCCTCCATCTGCTGTGTGACCCGTCACCCCTGCAGTGTCTGGCAAGTTCATTGATGAGTTCCCAATGGCCTGCACTGAAGAGGTCAAGTCCAACCTGAAGCTGATGATGGGCCACGTACATGTGTATGTGACGGCAGCCTGCAAGGAGTACTTTGAGAAGTTTAGGAGGCACGTGTATGTCACGCCACGCAGCTACTTGAGCTTCATTCAGGGCTACAAGGAACTGTACAGCAAGAAGTGGGCGTATACACAGGAGCTTGCGGTGTCTATCCAGGTGAGGAACGGCCGCTGCAGCACAGCAGGGTCTGCTGCCATATCATCAGTTGCATGCGTCGCAGACCTGTATGCTCAGCTGCCAACTGCCTGATGTGTTGCGTATATCATAACCGCCACAACTACTCAGCATGACCGGCTGGCAAACCAGCTCACTGTTTGTTGACTGCACGTGTACCTCTGCAGGCTGGCTTGCAAAAGATGGTTGAGGCCAAGGAAGATGTGAACACGATGAAGGCTGAGCTGGCCATCAAGAACCAGGAGCTGGCAGCAGCCAGCAAGGAGGCCGAAGCACTGCTGAAGAGCATCAGCGAGTCGACAGCAGTAGCAGAGAAAGGTGCGCGGGGGCTTGGTGGGGCTACATGTTTGTGCAGGGCTTCTGCAGCTATATCGTGTCTGGTTTGAGTTTGCTGCTTTCACACATGCAGTGTAGTTTCGATCATGACTCACACACAGCTGCTGCCTGTGCTGTCTGCCATACCTGCGTATCCTTGCAGAGAAGCAAAAGGTGGCTGTCGTTGTTGATGCTGTCTCCAAGAAGGCAGCAGAGATTGGTGCCGTCAAGGATGATGCTGAGAGCGACCTCAGTGCGGCAAAACCAGCGCTGGACGAAGCTCTTGCTGCTTTGAACAGCATCACACAGAAGGACATCGTGAGCCTCAAGGCATTGAAGAGCCCACCTGATATTGTGAAACGTATCTTCGACGCCGTCTTGCTGCTGCGTTATTGGCCCATTGAGAAGGTGAGCATGGGCTTGCATGTTGATGGTCTGCAGGGTTACTCAGTGGGGATCAGAGTTGGCGGGGGATGCTTCAGCATACATTTGTTATGGTGCGACAGGCCATTTGCAGCACAACCCATGAAATGTGCACAGCTGCGCACCAGCATGTGCGTACACAGCGTGCAGCACTGAAAAGTGAGTGCTAGCCAAGCCAAACACACAACGCAAGTCCCTCTGCCTTGCCGCCTGCTGCTGCTGTTCACAATGATGCTGTCACCATCTGCAGGTCTCCTGGCAGGAGAACAAGGGTGCCATGGTGCTGGCTGGCAGCTATGACACGAGTGTGAAGATGATGGGCGACATGGGCTTCCTCACAAGCCTGCTCAACTTTGCTAAGGAGCAGATCAACGACGAGACGGTGGAGCTGCTGCAGCCCTACTTTGCAGCGCCTGACTTCAACTATGAGTCAGCACGCAAGGCCTCTGGCAATGTTGCAGGTGCGCTGGCGTAGTTTTTAAGTGGGTGGCTGAACAGCAGTCCTCCCGCATGTGTCCCAATTTCAAAGGTTGCATGTTTGCAGCATGCAATGGCTGTGCACAAACATGGCTTGCCCTTGGTACGCATGCGTCCGTCCGGCAACATCAAAGTGTGCTGATCCTCTGCTGTGCTGCAGGTCTCTGCAACTGGGCTGCGGCCATGTGCAAGTACCATGAGGTGGCCAAGGTGGTGGAGCCCAAGATTGCAGCACTCAGGGCAGCTGAGTCGGAGCTCAAGGTGCGCTTGCTGCTCAGCATGCTGCAGTGCTGCTGCTGCACACCACCAGCTGCACCCATGCTTGGTTCCTGGGCTGCCTGCTGCTGCGGCTGGCTGCTGCTGCCATACCTTTGCATGAGCAGCATGTGGCCTAAGCGCCTCGCACGTGTTGCAGCAATCAGGTCACACTGGCTTGCATGCTCAACGGTTCTATTGGTTGGGTGCCTGCAGGTTGCCACCAAGGAGAAGAATGCAGCTGAGGAGCGCATGGCCAAGGTGCAGGCGCGCCTGGATGAGATGCAGGCGCAGTTTGACGTTGCCATGCAGCAGAAGCAGCTGCTGGAGGATGACGCAGCCGCCTGCCAGAAGAAGATGGACAGCGCTGCTGCGCTGCTACATGCGCTGGCAGGTAAGAGCTGATGCGGAAGCCGTTTGGGTGAAATGCTGCGTGACGACGTGCTGAAGTGCGCTTGGCACTGTGGTGCAACCTGTGCTTTGTGTGTGATGGCAGCAGTATACCTCACACTTTTCGCTGATGCCGTGCTGACGCGTCTTATATGTTGTATGTTGTGCCTCACTTCAGGCGAGGAGTCCCGCTGGACGCTGCAGAGCAAGGAGTTTGATGCACAGATCAAGCGCCTGACAGGCGACTGCGCGGTTGCCAGCGCGTTCGTGAGCTACCTGGGACCCTTCAACAAGGAGTTCAGGGAGCTGCTCATGAGCAGGGACTTCTACCAGGACTGCATCACACTCAACATCCCTGTGACGCAGAACATCGAGGTGGGATGCGGACGCTCTGCCTGTGCACAACTTGCACAACTGCCCTTGGATGCAAACACTGGTGCTAAAGAATCACCCACTGTATGCATGCTTCCTGCAACATGAAGTGTTGTGTGCTTGCCTCTAATGCTAAGGCTGTGTTGCTGACACATGGATATGGGCATGCCTGGCGTTTGCTGTGGCCTCCTCCTGCAGGTTGCCAAGTTCCTGGTGGATGACAGTGAGGTCGGGGAGTGGGTGCTGCAGGGCCTGCCCACTGACGAGCTCAGCGTGCAGAACGGCATCATGGTCACGCGCGCATCGAGGTAAGCACCCCGCATCAGCTGCACATATATGCGCAGCCAGCTGCTGCAAACCCTGACGGTAGCACGATCTGTTCTGCTTCTGTGGTGCCACCTTTATCTGGTTTGACAGTTCTCAATACCATCATCATCATCATCATGTTACCCATTAAGCCATAGCATCAACGCCATCGGCCCCGCGCCCCTCAGGAGCGGAAGAAAGAGGGAGCACTGCTCCATTGTGTTTGCAAATATTACGCACATCCCAAGCTTGGACAAGATACTCAGCAATGCTCCTAGATATCACTCGGCACACCCCCCTACTACCCCAAATATCATCAGAAACAAAACGCAACAACTTGGTGGATGCATCAGTCAACGACAACACATTGCGCAATTTTTCAGCGCCGCCAGCAACATCACGCAAAACAGACCGAATTTCATCAAGCATAGTATCCCTCTGAGCAGAAGTAGCGGGACAATCAAACATCAGATGTGACAAAGACTCAACACCCTGACCACAAGCAGGACATGCTGTGTTAGAATCAGCTCTGCTGCCACCATAACGACTGGTACGCTCATGCACACAAAGACAGCCCATTCGAACACGCATCAGCAACTCAATACCACGCGTTGGCGCATCAGAACACAAAAAGGGCCTAGCCCTTTTAAAACACATGGCATCAGCATGTGTAGGGTGCACATGCGTGATGTAACGGCTCAAAGTAGAGTGCTGCAGTGATTCACAAACAATTCTGTCTGCATGCAGCTTCCTGACCTGACGGTTGATGTGATTCTTGCACGCATTAGCTCGATCAGCCGCCGCCTCAACATCCACACCATACTTGCAAAGCAAACTCTCCACATACTTATGCCAAGGTGTCACCGCAACAGCACCACTAGGGTGCTTCCACTCAGCTGAAAACACCTGATGTGGCAACCGACAGTTCTGCATACGCTGAACCCTAAAGTAATACTCCATCGCCCTCTGATGAAGCCACATGTGCAATGGCTCACACCCCATTCAGCCAGAACAAGTGAAGTGCAAGGGCGCTCCTTGCCACAACGCATTGAGCACTTGATGATGTCAGTCTGCACTTTGTCAATCTGTTGCAGTTGCCTTGCAGTTGACGGAAACCAGACCTCACCGCCATATTCAACAATCGGGCGAACGCATGTAAGCAGAATGATACGCTTTACTTCCACGCTGATGAGCCGGCTCTTCCAAACTGGCATGAGCCCACCCTTCACACGATGCACTTTGCCAACATCTTCTCAAAGTGCGTATTCCAGTTGCAGGCATTGTTGAACCACAGGCCAAGGTAGCAGTACTCTGATACAACAGGCACAGGCACACCATTCCAAACGATGCCAGAATCAGCCAACTGGCTGGGCTGTCTAGCCGGTGAGACATGCATGACAGCAGACTTCAAGCTATTCAGCTTGAACCGCCACTTACAACTGTATTCATAAACTGTTGCAGCCACAGCCTGAACCTCAGCCAGAGATCCGCACACAGCAACAAAGTCATCAGCCTGCATAGCTGCCACAACCTGACCAGCAGGTTCGTCACAAGGGCCCATAAGGGTGATGCCAGGGTGCTTTGCATGCACCTCATGCAGCAGATCATCAATGAAGTACAGGTACAGTGTGGGGAAAATAACATCGCCCTCATGCAAACCAAGGTCACATGTGAAGCTCTCAGTGACATGACCTTCGTGAGACACCACACGGCGCGCACCCTGATACAAGTTGTAGAGTACACGGAACATCTTTCCACGCACACCCTTGTCCCACAGCTTTTGAAAGAGCCCATCAAGCCACACTGTTGGGAAAGCCTTATAGGTGACAACAAACAGCACATAAGAATCCTTCCCCTCAGCTTTCCTCCCACCCAACACCTCACTGAGCACACTCTGGTGGTCAGCACAGCTGCGCTTGGGACGAAAGCCGTTCTGGCTCTCGTGCAGCAGCAGCGTTCCTGCTGCTGTAGCAGCAGTTACACGCTGCTGCTGCTGCTGCTGCTGCTGCTGCTGTTGCTGTTGCTGCTGACGTGCCTGCTGCTGCCGCTGTTGCGCCTGCTGTTGCTGCTGCTGCTGCTGCTGCCGTTGCTGTGTCGTGCCCTCCGCCACTGACTTGCCTTCTGCAAACTTGATGAGGCGCTGGTTGAGAACGCTGGTGTAAAATTTGTAAAGCACGCTAAGCAGGGTGATACCACGGTAGTTGGTGGGGTCTGTCAGGTCACCCTTCTTGGGCATGTTCACAACCGTACCTGGCACCTGGTGCACCTGCTCAAGCTGCCACATCAGATTGCAGTACTGCAGTAACATATCTGCGGCCGTGCTGCCTCCATACTTGAGTAGCTCATTGACAATGCCCTCCTCAGCCGGGTTGCCGGCCTTGCCAGTGCGCAGCCTCTGCAGGCAGTCGGAAACTTCGGCGGCAGTGATGGGCAGGTCCAGCGGGGTGGCAGGGGAGTTAGCAGAGTCTTGCAAATACTGTTGCACATTGGCTGCAACACAAGACATGTGTGCAGCGTCAAACTGGGGGTTGGAGGAAGCAAATGCTGCATGGCTGCCAACGCGCTCATAATGACACTTGAAAGCATCAGCTTTCTCAGCTGGGGTAGATGCCACATGCCCAGATGGATGCTGCATGACGCTGTAAACTGCCTCGCTGACATGCTTAGGGCACAGACGACGCACAAGCTGCCACATGTCTTTCTCTCCAAGCAGGCCGTCATCATTCATGCGATTTGTGTATGCAGAAGTAATGGCATGCTGGCACTGCTCTTTGTACTGCTTCTCTGCTGCTTTGACCAGCTGTGTAGTAGCCTTCTGCTGCTGTTTGTAAGTAGCTCAATCTGCTACAAGCCCTGAGTTCTTGTAGCGCAGGTAAGCCTGCTTCCTGTCCTCCACAGCATCTGTGAGCTCCTGAGTCCACCATGGGAAGGACTTGCTAACCCAAACCCTCTTGTAGCCAAAACTGGCGTTGACAGCATGACGAAGTGCTGCTAGCATCTGCTCGTGCGCTTGCTGCACTGCACTAGTTGCTGTAGTTGAGCCTGCAGAAGCCTGCTGCTGCAAAGTGGTGACCGTGGCTGTGTAGGCTGCACCAAGCTGCGACAGAGCATCCTGATATGCCTCAAGTTCCGCTGACTGCTCCCCATTCTGCAGCCTGAAATCCTTGGCTGTGCGTTGAGGCGCAGCACAACCTGTTTTGCAGGGCGGCGTACCACAGGCCTGACAATGCGGGCAGACACAGGCAGGTGGTCAGTAGCACCCACAGTATGCGGCCCAACTGTGGCTGTTGGCCTGGCAGCAGCTTGGCATGGCATGGCAATGTCAGCAGAGGCAAGGATGTAGTCAATCAAAGAGCCTCGCCTGGTGCCGCCGTGCGACCTGTCACAAGTGATGTGCTGGTGAGGGGAGGTGGGGCTGTGCGGGCATTAAGTGAGTAGAGGTTGACAGTGTTGAGCAATGAGAGGAGCAGGCGGCCGTTGTCATTGACGGTGCTCTCACCATGCATACCAATACGCTCTGCTGGGCCAGATGCCCGTCCAACCCGTGCATTAAAGTCACCCATCACCAACACAGATCCCCTGCTAGACAGGTACTCCAGGTCCCCCTGCAGCGCTGAGTAAGCAGCACTCCTCACTGATGCAGACTTGCCCATATCAGGCATGTAAACCACCCCAATGAAGAGCTTGCGTGCAACCCCGAAGCAGCATGCCATGCAAGCTGATACCTGATTATGAACAGCAGTAGAGCCATACTGTTGTCATCAAAGCTTGTCTGGAAGCAAGCAATCACCTGGAAGCTAGAAGGCGGTCTTGTCTGGAAGCAAGGAGCAGAGGCACTCACTTCCGTTGGCACAGCTGCGCATGCAAGCAGCACTGGCTCCACCACTGGAGTGCTTTGCTGGATGCACGTATGACTGTTGATATTTCTGCAGAAGGCGCATACAAGCCTCCAAAAAAGCAGAACCTCCCCACCCAGTAAGACAGTTTGACAAGGTCACCACTGCTGCCGCAGCGGCTCTCAAAAGGGCAGGCCTGCTGCGTCGAATATTTTCATGCCAATACATGGCACACAAGTGAGTCACTTTCAGTCAGGAACTTGTTCGGCCGTTCTTATGCTGTGTGCCGCATGATATCAGAGCCTTCAGGCCGCCGCGGGGCCCAACGGCACGTGCCACACGCTGACACGCGGCGCACCCTGCACTCCTTAGTAAAATTGTAGAGACCATAGCACCTGCATATTTATGGTGATGCCTCGCACTACAGTGCCAAATAATATAATCATTCCATGGGCAACACACGGCTTTGTCCGCTGACCGTCAGCGACAGGCTGTCCAGAGTTTGACTCCAGCATCACGAGGGATGCACATGACGCACTGAATCAAGCTCTGTACGCCAACAAATTAACCAACTTCCCCAAACCCTGCGCTTGGATTTTTGGCGCAAAGGTTCAACACATCATGCATGTCCTGCCGCTGCTGCACACTGACTCAATGATGCCACCTGGCGACAGCCTGCTTGATTGCAGCCTGCAGAAAGCACTGCGCAGCATGGTATTGTACAGAGTACTTAAGCCCAGCTCAAGTAAGTAATCTTCCAGTGGCCAGGTGCGCCGTGCGGCGCCCAAACCTTGACAGTCTGCCACAGTCAGCTGTCCGTCAACCGCTGCTCGACCGTAAGCCCTGATCGACACCTGGTCCATGATTGCGCCGTGCTGATGATCATGCTATTCACATTCTTCCGTTCGAATCCGGTAGCAGTACTTCCAGATGGCCAGTAGCCCGGTGCATCCAATTCCTATCACAGGACAGAATCGACAGTGAACTGCAACGCTGACACCAATATAGTTTGAAGAAGTATTGTAACGCACCAAGTGGTCCCTGGCTGTTGCTACCAAGAAAGAGGCCCAATCCGTCTAGATGAAGCTCGAGACAGTATGCTTGCCCACTAGATCAGCACCACGAGCACAATAATGCTCATCAAGCTCCTGCTTCTTGCTGGAGCGGTGTTGCTGGCAGTGCTCCTGTTCGCCAGGTACCTGCTGTGTGCCACTGCTGATCTGCAACCACCATCAGCAGCACACAGACCCAGCACCTGACGCCTAATCAACATGTCTGTCCTGCAGATATGCGAGCCAGAAGCTACGCAGCAAGCTGGGCAAGGCTGGGGTCAAGCTGTCCTGGGGCAGCATCACTTCAACCTCCATCAGCAGGATTGCAGTAGTGGTTGAGCAGGTACATGCGCTGCTGCCGACGAGTCTATAAACACAGGCCCATGCAGCAGCCCCTGGCAGGAATACGCTTATGCCGATGGCAATTCGGTGACAGCGTGCTTGCATGTGATTTGTATATCAGTCACCACAAGCACATGACAGCTGCTGTTGCGCTGCACAGGCATCACATATGTTCGCTACTATGCTGCCGCTTTTTGAATACTTGCCTGCAGGGACCGCTACAAAGCCTCACTGTCAAAAGCATCAGCTGGCGGTCAGCAGCTCGCAGCCGGCAGGCACGCAGCAGTGATGCAGGCGATGGCAGCAGCAACGGCAGCACACAGCAGGGCTCCGCATGGCTGCCCATCCGGATACAGGGCGTGCATATTGTGCTAGCTGCAGCTGCAAAGGGCCGCAGCAAGGGCAGCAAGCAGCGCAAGCAGCACGCAGCAAGCAGTGCTGCACGCTCAGCAGCAGCATGGCCGGCTGTCAGCACTGCACTCGCAGCAGCAAAGCGGCTGTTGCCTGGGATGCCCGTGCAGCTGCAGGACGTGAAAGTGGAGCTCAAGGTGCGCATGCAACGTCGAATCTGGCACAACCGCATCACTCATGCGTGGCACAGTTGACTGCGGAGCTCCTGTCATGCTGTGGAAGTGGCGCTGCATCACAGCAGCGCTGCAATGTTTGCAGGTGGCCGTGTAAGCAACGCGCTCGACTTGTGTCGCTGTTTCATGACAAAAACCTGACACCGAATGCTGCTGTACCGCTGTGGCGTGTTTTCAACTTGCAGGGCCAGGGGCTCGTGCTACAGCTCAGGAAGGCAGCTTTGCAGTGGACCGTGCCAGAAGAGCAGGGGAAGCTCAACGGGACACTGCTGCTGCAGGACTTCACTCTATCCGCAGGTGCGCATGCAGCAGCGACAGCAGCAGCCTGCGTATATGTCCTGTGCGTGCTACTTTCGCTGCTATTCTGGCTGCTGTGCTGCAACTTATGATGCGTACCTGCAGACTTGCGTGTTTCTTTTCTTGCAGGAAGTGCAGCAGGAGACATTGCAGCGAGCAGCAGCAGCAGCTCGCAGCCTCAGTCAACCTTGGCAAGCGTGCAGATGCCAGTAGCGCAGCTGGGCTTTGCAGTCGACACCGGCAGGTGAGGCGGTTGGCCAGCAGTGATGGCACAAGCTTGCTCTGATGCTGTAATGCTGTTAACGACACTTGCCTGGCATGTGTGCCTCAACAGAGCTAGGTGCATCAGCACATGCCAATGGCCTTACAAACGTGTGCAGCCGTGCTGCATTGCACTGCTGTACATCTAGGCCCACAGACCTGTGTTGCTGCTGCTTTCCTGCAGGGGTGGTCCGCTGCCAATCAGCTGCACGCAGCTCAGCTTGCAGATGGGGCTGCTGAAAGTGGCTGGCGCGAGTCAGCTGCTGATGCTGGCAGCTGCAGCTGCACAGGCGCCAACTTTGCCAGCACAGCAGCGGCAGCCCAGGCCGTCTGGCTCAGTGGACAGCCAGCTTGCAGGGCAGCAGCAGCAGCAAGCACAGTCAGCAGGACTGGGCTCTGCTGCCACTGCAGCAGCAGCAGCAGCCGGCAAGCACGCAAAGGTGTCGGAGCAATTGCTGAAGGCTGTGGCACTGCTGCCGGACAAGGTCAGGCTAAGCTTTGCTAACATCTGGGTTGAGCTGCTGCAACTGCTGTGGGTGTGGCATGTGCACCCGGCTGTACATATGTTGTACTTCCTGCCTGCAACGCAACCACTTGCCTTACACCTTCTGTTGCTGCCTATCATCTGTCTGCAGGTCAAGGTGGGCTTTGCAGGCATCAAGCTCATGCAACCTGCAGCAGCAGATGCCAGCATGCAGGCATTGCTGGGACTGCCGCTGTTGACTGGCAGCGTTGGGGCCATCACCATGGGTGCCAGCAGCTGCCCACGGCCAGCAGCAGTGCGCACAGGAGAGAAGCTGCTCAGCTTGTCACTAGCAGTGGGGCCTGTGCAGCTGTCGACAGCAGCTGGAGTCAAGGCAACCAGCAGCAGCAGTGGCCAGGCAGACAGCAGCAGACAGAGTGTAGCAGAGTTCAGCATCAAGGGCATAACAGCAGCTGTTGATGTAATGAGAGCTGTCGAGGGTGCTGGCGGCAGCAGTGAGCCACCAGGCAAGCGCGGTCCGTTGCATGCCGGCTTGCAGCAGCGGCAGCAGCGGCAACAGCTCAAGGTGGTGTGCTCTTGCCAGGTTCTAGAGCAGATCCAGCTGCAGCTGCATGCCCACCAAGTGCCAGACTTTGTTCACAGCGTGCAGCTGCTGCAGCGCAGCTTGCAGGAACTGAAGCAGCGGCGGCAGGAGGCAGCGGCAGCAGCAGAAACTGCAGCGGCGGCAGCGTTGAAGCCCAGCCCTGAAGAACAGGAGCGGCTGTTACCCCGCATGGGGTCACTGAGCCCAACATTGTCGCTGTCAGCATTGCCTCGGCCTGACACGCCTACGCTGGGCACACCTACATCAAATACACCCCATTCGTCTATGCAGTCACCATCTGTTGCTGCAGAAGCACCTGCAGCTGCAGGTGGGCCAACCAGCAGCCAGCTTGACAGCGCAGCAGCAGCAACACCTGCCTCGCCGTTGGCTGTAGCGATGCAGCAGCGGCTGTCATCCTTTATGAAAGGCGGCAGCACAGCCGGCGATAGCAGCTTGCTGCTTGAGGTCGCAGCAGCAGCTGGCGCAGGCGTGAGTGTTGGAGTGATGGACAGCAGTGCTGCGGTCATCACCTGGCTGACAATAAAGCAGCTTGACGCGTCAGGCAGCCTAGAGTGGCTGCCCGCAGCAACTGCTAGCACTAGCTTCAGCTTTGGCCGGAAGCAGGAGGTAGCTGCACCTACAGCAGATGCAGTTCAGCTGGCTGCCGTGGCCAAGCTGCAGCAGCTGGCAGTGAGGGTGGCAGCATCAAACGCAGCAGCTGCGGGCGCACGCCAGGCAATGCATCAGCTGCTGCTGCTGGATGCTGTTGAACTGCGGGCAGGTAGCAGCGACAGCACCAGCACCAGCACCACAGACAATGCAGCAGCAGCCGCACTAGGCCCGGCTGCCCCATTGGCACTGGATCTTACAGTGCTAGCAGGGCAGCTGGCGCTTGCACCCAGCAGCGAGTGCCTGCAGCCGCTGCTGCAGCTAGCACAGCAAGCTTACTTTGTGCCCAGCAAGCAGCGCAGCATTGCAAGGTTGCAGCCAGCCTTCTCATCTGGTGTCTGGAGCATACCTGCTTCGCCCAGCAAGCCCAAAAAGAAGAGCAGCAAGCCCAAGGCAGTTGTGGTGGCAGCAGTGGACGTTGTCCTGCAGAGCATGGCGCTCACGTACGCTGCTGCTCTGCCAGTCGTGGCAGAGTATGCGAAGCCAGCAGCAGTGGAAGCCACGTTCAAGGGTGTGAAGAGCCAGCTGCGTGTTGCCTTGGGACCGCTGCAGCTTAGCATGCAGCCGCAGCAGCAGCAGCTAGCAGCATCACTGCAGCGGCTGCAGTTTGGGTATGAAACCAGTGGGCCAATCAGCCCTAGCCTGCCAGCGCATCAGTCCGTTGAGCTGCTGTCGATGCAGGGCGTAGAGTTCAGGCGCTATCTGCGGCCAAACCTTCAGCTGCTGAAGGTGGCGACGCAGCAAATCCGCAGCGATGTGCACATCGACGCCGCACTTGCTGCAGCAGGTATGGCAGATGAAGCATTGCAGCTGCTGGCAGCATGTGCGCAGCAGCTGCAGGCACGGCATGCAGCGGCAATGCAGGCAGCAGCAGCACAGGCAGCAGCGCAGGCAGGGCTGCTGGCAGCTGCAGCCGCTGCTGCTGGCAACATCAGCACACCTGCAGCTGCTCCTCTGCCGATCAACCCGGTTGAGAGGCTAGATTCATTCAGCTTCCTTGCAGCAGGGGATCTGCCATCCCCTGTAACACCAGCACCGCAGGATTCAGCAGGCTCGCCTCTCAAGCTAGCCTCGTCAGTTGGTGAGGTGCAGCAGCAGTTTGGCGGCTTGCCTCCGATGTCGCGCAGCAGCTGCAGCGGTGCACTGCCACCTCAGCAGCAGCAGCAGAAGCCGGTTCTTGCGCTTGAGGCACGCTTGCAGGACGTTGCAGTGCAGCTGTCAGTGTGCGACAGGGATGCCCTGCAGGTGCAGCTTGAGTTGGTCAAATACAGCAGCGTGTTAGAGCAGGCAGTACTTGAGAAGCTGCGTTTCAGCATCAATGAGCGGTCTGTAGTGCAGATACCCCACCTGGCGCTGCATCAGCTGCCAGGCTGGCTGCCCCCTGGTGCTGCTGCAGCTGCTGCTGCGTGTTCAATGCAGCGCAGCAGCAGCCCGCTGTTTGGGAGCAGCCTAGATGCTGCAGCAGGCCAGCCACCAAGCCACATGCAGCAGCAGCAGTACGATTGCGGTGCCAGCACGGAGAGCATCCGGTACTTTGATGACGGCGGGGTGCAGAGCTGGCAGTCGATTGACGACCCTGTGCCGTCTGCTTCGCTTGGCAGCCGCAGACCAGCCAACCTTAAGGATCCTGCCTTGTACAATCGCCAGGCAGCGCGACAGCAGGCAGCACGGGAACGTTGCAAGGTGCCTGCCGAAGCAGCAGCGCTCAACACAAGCAGCAGCAGCAGCAACGCCAGCAGCAGCAGCAGCAACGCCAGCAGCGGCATCAGCTTTGGCCGCAGCAATGACGGTGCTGCTGCAGCAGGCAGCAGCGCCGCAGCTGCTGCTGGTGCACTGCTTGGATTTGAGGTGTATGCGGAGCGCGTGCTGCTGGGCATCCCACATGATGAGGCACCTGGGCGCATCATCGTCGTGTGCGAAACGTGGGCCAAGGCAGTCAAGCCAGTGAGTGCCGCTCTCTGCAGATGAAGCAGAACTGGCTGTTTATATGTTGAATAGCGTTGTCAACCAGCAGCCAACACCTGTGTCACTTCCTGCTGCTGTCTGTGTGCACGTGGTATCTTTGTCGACCTGCTCCTGCTTGATGTCAAGATTACTAAACACTCTTTCCTATCGGCTTTGCACCCCCGTCCTGCAGGTTGTCACATCCAGGGTGAAGGCCATCAAGGCATCTGTCTCTAGCCTCAAGGCTGCCAAGTCAGCACTGAAGCCCGGCAGCAGCGGCAGCAGCAGGCCCAGCTCCAGCGCTGCAAGGCCCGCAGCAGCAGCCAAAAAGGCCAAGCCTGCATACCTAGAGCTCTCACTGCACGTGCAGCAGGTAGTGTTCAGCTTGGAGCAGCACCCTATGGAGACGTGGCTGGGCCTGCATGGGCCTGTCCTGCAAGCAATGGCTGCAGAGCGGCACCTCACAGAGCAGCTGCTTGCTAGCTGCTCTTCTGCGCAAGGCAGAATCAGCCGCACTGGCGGCAGCAGTGCGGCAGCGGGCAGCGGTGCGGTTGCTGCAGCAGCTGCAGGCGGCAGCATGCAGACGCCAGGCACGGCCGGCAAGAAGTGGCAGAAGCGGCGCTGGGGTAGCTTGGGCAAGCGAGGTGCTGCTGTGACTGCGGCGATAGCAGCTGGCTCAGTGACAGATGCAGCAGCGGCTGCAGCTGTGGGGCCAGCTGCTGCTGCACTGTCCATGCTGGCGCCTGGCAGCAGCCCTCTGCATGCTGGGTTGGCAGCGGCACATCATGCTACACCAGCTGCTGCAGGTCCTGCTGCTAATGATGACAGCAAGCATGCTGACAGTGACCATGTGGTTGAGGCACCTCTCACCCCCAGGGCACTTGACACGGCACTGGAAGCCGCAGATCCCGCAGCAGCAGCAGCAGCAGCAGGGGCTGATCCCGGCGCACCGACGCTGAAGGCAGCAGCAGCTGCAGCGATTGCAGCAGGGCATCCGGAGCTCAGCAGTATGACAGCAGCTGATGGCATGCTGTTGGATGGTGTAGCAGCAGCAGACGCTGACGTTGCCAGTGAGTCATCAGACGACCTGGACTCGTCAGACAATGAGGAAGCAGTTGGTTTGATTGACCCGGACGCACTCGCAGCAGCGCTACCCAGCAGTGCAGCAGTGTTAGCAGGTGGGCCTGCAGGGCAGGCTAGCAGTAGCATAACCGACTTGGAAGCCCTGCAGAAGCAGCAGCTTCCGGCAGGTGCTGCAGGCCAGGCAGCAGCGGACAACGGTCGCAACGAGATGCAGCAAGCTGTGCTGCAGGCACACTGCGAGCTCTTTGCGATGTACAAGCACCGCTGCCGGCCGCTGCAGGCCACTGCAGAGGATCCTTACCACCACTCCCGTGCAGTGATGCATGTGTCCCTGGCGCGTGCAGAGGCTGTGGTGCTGATCTGCCTACCGGGCCATGCTGGCTCTGCTGGCATGGCTCGCGAGGTGGTTGAGCGCGTGGACCCCTCGAGTCAAGGCGTGCTGATGGAGCGCTTCCAGAGCATCAGCCTGGATGTGAAGCTGCAGGACATCGTGGCCCACTTTGGTGGCGTTGAAGAGGTAGGCTGGTTGTTTGTGTGTGGGGGTTACAGGAGGTTCACATGTTCGAGAGGAACCAGGCTATTGCAGGGGCGCATAGAGCATGATTGCGGACATGGCAATGCAGCTGCTGTTGCACGTTTCTATTGAGGAACACCTGTAGAAAGTCTTCCACACTGCAGCATCATCAGAAAGTGCCGCTGCAGCAGCGGCGATTCCAGCTTGCAGGAACATGCTTCCTGCCTACAACAATGTGCATGTGTGTCTCTAATGCAGATGGCTGCAACAATCGGCAGCGTTGGCGCCAGTGGGCTGCTCATCAGGGCGCGCCAGGTGTGCGCGCCACCGCAAACGCGGCCCATGCGCATGGCGGTGGGGCTGTGGCACGAGGCGGATGCGCAGATTGTGGTCAAAGGCACACGGCCGCCTATGAAGGTGAGGGCAAGCAATCAGAGTCATCATACATGCATTGTTGGCGTGATAACAGTTCCGCTTGCGCGCCTGCAGCAGCTGGTTCAAGATGCGCATGCAGTTGCAGCAGCTGTGCATGAGTTGTGCATCGCTGCTGCGGCTGCCTCGGACTCATATGTCATACGAGCTGTTACTGCCGTTGCTGCTGTGTTTTGCATCGCTGCTGTGGCTGGCTGCCTTGGGCTCAAACCTCATTGTATACAAGCGATTGCCAGCGACCCAGGCAGCAGTAGACTTGAAGCCTAACGATCGTGAATTATATTACTGCTGCTGTTGATGCGTGCTGCTGCCAGATGTACACGGACGTCAAGGCAGAGCTTGACGATGTGCGGGGCGGCTTCTGCCCAGGCCTGGAGGCACCCTTCGGCCAGCTCAACATCGCGTTCAAGCGCCTCGTCACACCCAACAACCTGAACCCAGACGGCTCTGTACCGCCATCTGTACACCCCGGGCTTCCGTGGTGGGACATGACGGGCTACATGTGGCGGGGTGTGGCCAGTGTACGGCTGCGGGGGCTGACTGTAGTGCTGGCCAACACGGAGAGCCCGCATGTTGGGCTGCGCGATGAAAAGCTGGCACTGACAGCCGCGACACTGAACTTGGGAGTTGCGGCTGGCAGGATTGATCTGACCGCCACCAAGATGAGTGCGTTTGCGCACATGGCGGCACCAGATGCACAGCCGGGTAGGTAATGCTGCGGGTGTTACAGCTCTTTATGTGCTTGCTGTGGGCATATCCTTGCTGAAACTGGCTGCAGTGCTGCAGGGCCTAGGATGTTGGTTTTTTGCAGGCTGCAACCGTGCCTTATGCCCCTTTAGGGGCTGACTGACCATGTGCTACTTCTCCTCAACCTGCTACTGCTGCTGTTGCTGCTGCTGCGGCTGCTGCTGTGCAGGCGACTCGCTGCTGGTGCTGCCTGCCTTCCACCTGCCGCTGACCACGGCCGTGTTCAACATCTCCACCAAGCTGCCAGGCGGCCGCAGCCAGCTCTTCCACCACGCGTTCCCCATCCTCACAGCGCCCCCAGGCCCTGACGCCAAACCCCAGGAGGTCATAGACGTCTTCTCAATGATGAAGTGCGAGGGCTGGTCCCTGGGCATTGACCTCGCAGTCAATTCAGACCGCACACCGTCAGTCGGCAACATCCCAGGTGCTGGCAGGAGCAATGCCAGCGCAGGGATTGGCGCAGCAGCTGCAGCGGGGTTGTGCGGCGCAGGCCCATCTGGCGTTGCAGCTGCCTGCTGGCACTACTATCAGCCGTACAACTTGCCGCACGCGTTTATCGGCGAGTTCCAGATCAAGTACATCATTGACGCCGTCGATGCGCTCGTGAACCCTAGTGCAGTTGTGCGGTTGAGCCGCAAGTTGAAGCCGTACTATGTGCGAGATCGCAGCCCTGAGGCAGCAGCGGCGGCTAAGGCGGTTGCAGCAGTGCGTGCGCAGATTGTGGCGATGCCGCTGCTGAAGCAGCAGGTGGAGATAGCGCTGACGGCTGATGTGTTCAGGGTGCACCATGACGCACAGGACTCGGATGACCCGTCTGACATGGTGTACATTGCACTCAGCAGGTGAGGTTTGCGCGTCTGGTTGCTGTGCAAGCAATAGTTGGCGGTTTGTTGGCAGGTGCGTGCTTGATGATGATGGGTGGTGCTGCGCTGCACAGTAGCTGCAGCAGCAGGTGCCGCTGCTGGCATGCAGGGTCGGTTCGCACTTTGATCACGCAGCTGTGTTTGGGATGGTTTTGCCATGTTGCTTTGCAGCACCCACACAAGTTCTCGCTCCTGTTACCCTCACCAAATTACTTTCCTGCCGTGGTTTGTGCGCTGCAGCGTGCGCTACATGAATGCGTTCACGTACTCGCGCTTCCGGCGCACGCAGCAGTTCAGCAACGGCAGCCGCCTGAAGGACTCCATGCGCCAATTCATGGCCAGCCTGTCAGTGGAGGCATACGATATGAAGATTATCAAGCCCCAGGGCGACGAACTCTCCGCAATGCTGGGAGGTTCTGCTGCTGCCGCTGCTGCTGGCACCGCCTGGGGGTCTAGCGCTGCTGCAGCGGGAGCAGCAGGGTTTGGCATGCCTGCAGGTGGAGGCCGCAGGGGTGCAGCAGATCACCTTGACCGCGTGCGGCAGGGGTATGGAGCAGCAGCAAGCGGGCCATCCGGGCAGGGCAGTCCCAGACGTGGCAGTCCTGTGAAAGGCAGCAGGCTTGGGAATGCCAGGGGTGGGGGTGGTGATGAGGAGGGGTCCGACCTGCCTGGGTTCAACCAGGGGCTGATTGCTGCTGCTGCGTGCTTCCTGCTGCGGCAGGCGCCCGCGGAGAGCGCTGCAGCTGCTGCGCAGGCGATGCAGCCGGGCGTGATCCCTGTTGACCCAGTGAGTGGCTTTGTCTCTGTGATGCTGGATGCTTCATGTCGTTGACGTTTGTCTGGTAGGTGCATGTACCCATGCTGTGGTACAAGTTGGGCAGTACGTGGGCGTAGCAGCGCCGGTGCTGACGGCGCTGCGCTTGCGCAGCATCTGCACACACAGTGTGCAGGTGTCTCGAGCATCTTACCCTTGAATGACGTGTCCGGCCTCTTCTGCTGCCGTGCTGTTTCTGCCCCCTGCTCTGCTCTGCAGCCGCCCGTCCCTAAGCGCCCCATCCGCATGATCGCTCAGGATGTGAAGCTGCTGTACCCCGGGGAGCTGCGCGACACCTGCATGCTGCTGTTCCACCACATCCAGAAGGCCTTCAGCGGCATCAGCTTCGGCCAGCCGCGCGGCCCCACGCGCATCAGCACAAAGAAGAACCAGCAGCAGCAGCACGCAGCAGGCGAGAGCGGCGGCGGCAGCAGCAGTCCCAAAGCAGCAGGTATGGCTCGATCACGGTCGGATGGCTCAGAGCTGAACCTCAGCCGGAACAGCACAGGAGCTGCGAGCTCAGGGGCAGGGCAGCTACAGCGGCACGGCAGCAGCAATGGAGAGGTGGGCAGTGCTGCTGGGGCAGCGTCAGGGGGCCAGGGCAGCAGCGGCAGCAGCATGGTGTCTTCTGTGTTTGAAGAGGAGCTAATGCTGCAGCGCATCTTGCAGGAGAACAGGGCAGCGGCAGAGGCAGCGGCAGCTGCTGCAGCAGCACGTGACGGGCATGCAGGCAAGCAGCGGCGGCCGCGCAGCGGCGGCGAGCTGGCTGCTTGCAGCACTAGCAGCGTAGGGTCAGACGGTGCAGCAGCAGCAGCAGCGGATGATGCTGATGGTGCAGCAGGCGCTGGGCATGCTGCTGTTGCTGTGCGGGCAGTCAAGGGGGCGAATGCTGCGGGTCCTCGTGCGGTGACTGTCGTGGCTGGGACGGATGATGACTCCCCGCGCAGCATGCACTCTGATGAAGGCAGCAGCGGGAGCGGCAGCCTGCGTGCGCAGCAGCAGCAGAGCTCAGGTGGCAAGGAGGAGGTGCTGCTGGAGTATGAGATCGAATTTGTGCAAGTGCAGGTGGGTTGCCAGGAGTAGTTATCTGCCTGCTGCGCATTGAGCAGGGTATCACCTGCCATGCCGCAGCTGGCAATCGGTCTTGAAGCTGTCACAGTCGATTTTCTGCAACCTGGCTGCTTTTCAACTGACCTAAGGTTACAGTCTATGCGAGCCTCTGGGATATGTCGGGGGTGTTGGTGGATTGCAGCAATTTTGGCTATGTGTGTTGCAGAGTGGTGGGGGGCGAAAGGTTGCTACCATACTTTTGGCCTTGCCACGTGATTCTGCCAGGTAGTACGGCACCACTCACTGCTTCCCTCTACTGCTGCTGCTGCCTGCTGCTGCCTGCTGCATGTGCCAGGTCAACCTGGTGTCTGACAATGCACGTGGCAGCCTGGTGCTGGGCACCAACTCAGCGCTGCTGCTGGGCCACCTCAACCCGGCGCGCCTTGAGCGCAGCGTTTCGTTCAAGATGGACCAGGTGCAGGCGCATGTGGTGTGCAGTGAGGGCAACCCGCAGCAGGCGCCGCTGTGGCTGCAGATCGCAAACGGCAAGCTCACGACGCCTGCTGGAGCGGAGAGCATCATGCGGCAAGTGCTGTTGCCCTTCAAGGTGCGCTGCTTGGCGTGCATGCAGTGGTAGTGCAGTTGGGGTGGCTGGGTATGAGGGTAGCTGGCTGCGATCACGCGGCTTATGAGCTGCTGGATGTGATTGCTGGCTGAATGCTGATGTGGGGTGTACAGCCATGAGCTGAGTCGATGTGTTTTGTATGGTGTCATTGCTGTGTCTGCTTCTGTGTGGCCAGTATGCTACAACCTGGATGTGCACACCCCAAAATCTCTGCTGCTGTTATCATGTTGTCGCTTCTATCTCATGCAGTGCCAGCTGGTGACCACCAAGCAGGCGCTCAACAGCGCCACAGCAGCAGCACTCAACAGCGGCCCTGTCAGCAGCGCTCAGATGCAGATCCAGCCGCCATCACAGCAGCAGCAGCAGCAAGATCGCCATGGCCGGCGCAGCAGCAACCTGCCGGCTGCAGGCTTTGCTGCGTCTGCAGCACAGGAGCTGCGGCTGCATGTGCCTGCGATTGGTGCGCGCTTGGACAGCAGGCAGTTTGAAGTGCTGGTGGACGTGATCCAGAACATTGCCATGGCGCCACTGCCTACGGTGAGGAAGAAAAGTTTGTTTGTTTCGCTTTTGTTCAGCGCATTCATGTGGAGGCTGTTACTTGGCATACTGTGACGCAGTGGTGCTGGCGGCAGTGTTTGTTTGTTTCCATACACCCTAGTGTCTCCTTCAGTGTTCGCACACTGCCCTGCTCAATGGTCTTACCTTGTCGGTTCTGCCGGTTCTGCCGATGATGGTGATGGTTGCAACTGCAGTTCCCAGCGCCTGTGCGTGGCATGTGTCGCAATCCAGATGGTACTAGTGAAGACGATGACAACCAAGATGTGCAGTACGCACTCGAGACGCTGCAGTCATTGCGGGAGAGGCAGCGTGGCCTAGAAGCAGAGCTGGCGGTGGTGCTGCATGCACACCAGCAGCACCTGCAACAGCAGCAGCATCTGCAGTACACCCAGCTTGCACTGCAGCAGCACGGCAGGGGTGCAGCATCTGTAGCAGCATGGGAGGACGCTGCTGCTTCCAGCTGCTACGGAGAGAGCGAGTACAGCAGTGTGGTTGGTGCAGGCCTTGCAGGCAGGGGTGCAACTGCATATGCAGACATCAAGGCAGCATCAGTGGCATTGGTGCTAGCGCTGGCAGCTGCAGGGGCAGCAGGAGAGCGCCCGCAGCTGCAGCTGCGCGGAATGCACGCCAGCGGCAGCACCAGTAGCTTGGCCATGGTTGCAGCAGTAGGCACAGCTAGCCGTAGCGTCTCGGGCGTGGCTGCTGGCAGCTGCAGCAGCTTACCGAGTCTCCTGCGCAACCAGTCTGGCGGCTCAACATTCATGCAGCAGCTGGGGCTAGGGCCAGACCACCTGGTCCTTGTATCTGAGCGGCAGACCGTTATCTGGTGGGCTCAGGAGCAGCTGCAGGGTGCGCTAGATGCCATTGCTGCCAGCCGCACTGTGCTGCAGCTGCTGCGCAATGAGGCAGGGCTGCTGAAGGTGCGGCAGCGCGACTCGATGGGCGTCAGTTTGACGGTGGACACGATTGACTGGGCGCTGAGCAAGGGCAACACCGTCATCGTGCAGGGAGAACTGCAGGTGAGAGGACGCCTGGCTTGGGTATACGTACTGTTGTATCTGGCGTTTCGCGCTTGTGCTTGGGTGTGTTGCTGGCTTGCGCAAGGTACTAGTATGCAGAGCTAATGATTGTATACTGGTCAGGACAGCGGCACAGACACTGCTGGCACGGTGTGTACGATCCTGCACAGCTTCCACAGCGTACGTGTGTGACTGCTACACCAGCTCTTGGATTGACACATGCTCACATCTGCAAATGATTGGAATCATTACCGCTGTAAATACTGCTGCAGGGCATCACGTACCAGAGCATCCGCAGCGAGGACCACACAGGTACCACCAAGATCCAGCTGCACACAGCCACCTTCAGGGACCCACAGCAGCAGGCGGCAGCAGCGGCAGCAGCAGCAACAGCAGCAGAGGCCACCCCCAGCCGCATTGGCAGGTCAAGCCTCACAAGCCTCAGCCAGTACATACATGGCGGCGGCCCGGGTGGTGGAGGTGCAGGGGATGGGCCTGCAGCAGCAGCAGCAGCAGCAGCAGAAGGCAGCTTGGTGCACAGTGCAGGCGGCAGCACCACAAGCAGCAGCTTAGGGCAGCCTGTGCAGTGCCTCACCCCTCGTGAGCTGGGCCCTAGCGCCGCTGCAGCAGCAGCGGCAGAGGAGGCAGGCATCATTCTTGCTCCTTGGAATCCGGACCAGTCCTGGGAGCGAGATGAGCTCGTCCGGATCTATGCCATTCACGGAGCGCTGGAGAAGCGGCATGTTGTGTACGAGCATATTGAGGTGCTGGTGCACCCCATCAGGGTGCATCTGACTGCTGCGCTTGCAGCAGCGCTGCAGGATTACTTCAACTTGAAAGATGAGGATAGCAAGCTGCTGCCGGGTGCTGCTGGCAAGGGAGGCGCAAAGCCTGCAGGTGCGGGATCGTTCTGCGCATGCAGTTCTTCTGTAATTATGCATATGTTTGCGCTTTTAGCGCTGCTGTCAATACACTGTCGCGTCACGTGTGTGCTGCTGCTGCAATGTCGGCAGCTGGATGCAATGTGCTGTCATGCAATGTGAGCTACCCGGCCGTGCCCAACCATCGTTGCTGTTTGTATGTGTCGTGTTTGCAGGTGTGCGGGAGGACAAGCGGCGGCAAACAGCACCAGGTGACCTGGCACCAGCTGTAGCAGCATCAGGCGCAGCAGGCGCCAGCAGCAGCGCAGCAACACCCAGCAGCACTCGCAGCAAGGCAGTAGCAGGCGCCAGCACAGGCAGCGCAGCAGCAAACACAGCAGCGCCCAGCCCTGGAGTAGGTCCGCTGACCGCTGCAGCACCTCGCAAGCCGTCTATCTTTAGCCGGCGCGTTGCTGCAGCAGCTGCGTCTGCAGCAGGTTCTCCGCTGTCAGCTGCTGCAGCATCAGGCAGTACAAATGCACTGCAGCTGAGCTTGTCTCAGCCGCAGATTGTTGTACCGCCTTTGGAGCTGGACGCGGCTAGCATCCACTCGCTGGAGGCTAGCAGAGCAGCGGCAGGGTTTGTGACGCCTGTCGACTCTCCTGCAACAGAAGCTGGCATGCTGCCAACACCTGGCCTTGCCGCAGCAGGCGCAGACGATGCAGCTAGCATAGCAGGAGAAAGCGTCATGGATGCAGCCAGCTGCTATGCAGCATCTGGATCAGCAGGTGGTGCAGCAGCACAGGCAGCAGCAGCAGCAGGTGGGCAGCTGGTGGGTGCAGCAACGCCTATCCCCGCATCGCCAGGGCCATGCGTGCAGCCAGTGAGTGCAGATGCAGCACTCATGATGCGCTACGGTACGGTGCTGCGTGGCAGGACAGGCAGAGCAGCAGCAGCAAATGCACCTACTACACCAGGCAGCGGCACGACTGTGCCTGGCGTTGGCCCTGGAGCATTTGCCGGCGGCAGTGGCGCACCGGCAGCCGCAGGGGGCGCTGCTAGCGCTGGGGGCAGCGCTGGTGCAGGCTCTGCAGCTGCAGGCGGTACGCCTATGACACCAGGTGGGGCTGCTGGCACTGGTGCGGGAGCATTTGGTGCTCCGCTGACGCCTGGCGGCACTGGTGGGTCCGCAGCTGCTGGTGGGGCTGCTGGGGGTGTGGGTGCAGCGCAGAGCAGGCAGGTGCCTGTGCGCAGCATCAAGTTCAAGCACGTGCGCTTCAACCGGGTGAATGCGCGGCTGACGTACGAGGGCCCTCCGCTGAGCATCAGCGGCTTTGGCCTGGTGCTGGACAACCGCGTGTACCGCAACATAGACGGTGGCTGGAAGACGGTGCTCAACAGGTGGGGGGGAAGTTGCTGTAGTTTTGGCAAGTAGTCGAAGAGGATACTGCTGGCTGATGCTTGGGACTGTTGTACGGCTGAAGCAGCAGAGCAATGCACCACAGCAATGCGGCCTGTACTGGCTGTAGCATGCAATGTGTTGAGACGATCTGTTGCTGCTACACCTCGAAGCCTGCTTCAGTGCACCACCAACCCTCCTGCCACCATGCTGCACTGCTTGCTCTGCTGTCCCTGCACTCCCGCAGGTACAAGTGGGACGCGATCCGCTCCCTGGTCAAGTCTGTCAGCGGGCTGCAGGCGCGCAAGCTGCAGGAGCTGCAGATCCCCACCTTCAACAGCGAGCCGCCAGACACGCTGGAGCTGCGCGCAAGCAGCGGCTTCCGCGCAGGCCTGCTGTCGCTGCTGAAAGGCCGCAAGCCTGCCGGCGGGAGAATGCGGCTGCATGGAGGGGATGCAGGGCTAGATGAAGCAGAGCTTGGGGGGCTGCGAGAAGGCAGTGCAGGTGGTGAGGATGGGTCGAGTACAGCTGGCGACGGCGTGCTTGGTGGTGGCAGTGACTACCTGGATCTGATGCGGGATGCGCTGCGTGCGAAGCACAAGCAGAAGAAGGTGGCACTGCTGCTGGGGAATGTGCCGCCACCACCGCCACCGACTGCAGCTGCGGCTGCTGTGCTGGCAGCGTAGGTTGGCAGTTTCGGGGGCTTAGCCGTAGGCAAAGGATAGCAGCAGTACTGACAGTGCAGTGTTCGTGCGTGATTGTTTTGTTGCTAGCTAGCACTATAGTGTAAGTGTGAAGATAGGTGCAACGCCGCAGTAGATTGTTGGGGCTCGTGTCTTTGTCTTGCATGTGCATGGACACTGTGGCTAATTGCATGTGCTGGCAGCTCTATTGTGGGTTGCAGTGTCACTGTTTTTGCTGTTAGCGGCAGTAGTTATATGTTAGGAACTATGCTGAAAGTGGTTGCTGATGGCAGCAATTTTGAATGCCCATGGATGGACACCAGGCCCAAAAAGCAGGGCCGACTTGTGCTGGGTGTGTGATAACAATTTATACATGTGCTGTGTTGTGGGTGTGATTTGGGGTGTCAACAAGAACTATCATTGGCTTTGTCGAGAGCAGCTGTCGGAACTCCATAGCGCTGCAATGTGCAATGTGGGCGTGGTAGATGGCACTAGGAGGGCTGGTGTGGCCAGCATCGCTGGCTGGACAAGTCACGTCAGAGGTGGGAGAGCATGCTGCATGGTGTAACTTGGTGGCATTTCTGAGCATTGCTACTTTCTGTTTACCAGAGTTCGATTATGCCCGGGCTGATGGCAGCTCTCCGTGACATGTCGGGACATTGTAGTAGTTTGCGAGCGTCAGCAGAAGTGTATCCAGCCTCAACAGTCTCGTGCGGAACCCGCAGGCCTGAAGACACCTGGGTGCGCTTGAAGCGTTGAGATCCAGTTATTAGGATATTTGTCGTAGTATCTCAGCATCGCACAGCATATCAAGCAAGGCGTGCTTTCGCGCCAACAGCTGCGCACTTTAAAGTCCGGCATCCGAGGTGAGCAGCGCCAATCACTTGGACACAACACTGTAGTCGCCTTTTACGTCACGATCTGGCTGTAGTTGCTGGTGCGTGTGCTAGTGCAGCACGGACTACAGCCCCTTCGTTGGTTGGCCCGCACACAGCTTACGATCCTTCTCTGCGTTGCGTACTTACTTGCAGTTTGCGTCAAGACACTCATCATGAAGCGGGCTGTCCTGCTTCTGCTGCTGGGCTGCGCTGCCCTAGGTATGTACTGTCAGCCTGACCTGCACTCTCAGGACTGGATGCCGCTGCTGTGTTTGTGCTGTGTAGAGGCAATGCTTGCCACCATTCAGTGCAATTTCTAAGAAGTGAACGACTGTGGCATTTACACTGGTGCTGTGAGAACCAGGACTGACACATCCTCTACTGCTGCTGCTGCTGCTGCTGTCTGCAGTGCTTGCAGCTGAGGCCAGGTCCACACCCTCGCGCCGCATGCTTGGTGAGAAATAAAAGCAAAAGCTCTACCGCCGTCTCAGCATCTTTGGCTGATGTTTCTCCATGCAACTGCAATGCACCCTGCGTACACTGCAAGCATTATCACCCGCACGAGGACAACGCTCAACAACCGAGCGCTGCTCTGATATCTACTCATGCTGTTGAAACTTGCTGCAGCAGAGCCTGCAGCAGAAGCTGTGTCTGCAGAGCAGCCTGCAGCACAGCAGGCACCCACCCAGCAGCCAGCCCCAGAGCAGCTTGCTGGCGGGGCTGCTGCTGCTGGTACTGCTGTCACACCAGGAAAGCAAGCGCAGGCCCAGGCAACACCCTCCTGGGATCGTTGGTAAGCGTCAAAGTACATGCGGCTGCCTTGAATGCACATCCATTGAGACTGCACAATATGCATACATGCCCCGTAGTTCTTCAAGGGCTCACCACAACCCTGAAACAATCCTGTAAGGCACAAAAGCCACCAAACCAGAGATGCACCACTCGTGACAACTGTATGCAACGGTTAGAGTATGAAAACAACTGCTGCTGTGTGCTGCGTGCTTGACAGGTACGGTGGTGGCAGATATGATGGTGGCTGGTACGGTGGTGGCCGCTACTGGGGTGGTGGCGGCTGGTACGGCCCCAGTGACCCCTGGGGCCACTTTGACCGCTGGGACTCATGGGTGGGAGGGCTGCAGGGAGTCAGTGCAGCAGCAGCAAACACAAGCCCCGCTGCTGGTGCAGATCCTGCTGGTGCCGTTGCAGCAGACGCGCAGCCAGCAGAGCCCATCAATGCAGTCGCACAGCCCGTTACGACAGCTGAGCCACAGCCAAAAGAGGCCGTGAATGCAGAGGAAATTGCTCAGCCGACTGCTGAGCCTGTTGCTGCAGCGCCGGCAACTCCCTGATAGCCTGACACAAGGATGGCAACTCCAAAAGCATAACACGTGACGATGCATGAGCAGCCTGCACTTTGATGGCTGGCACTACAAGCATGTGCAAGCCTCACACCTAGTAGTTGCATACCCTGCATCTGCATGCTGTTGAGAACTGGCAGGCGTTGTAATATACAAGGTATATGGCTGAGGTGCTTGCCTGGTTGAACTCGACCAATTGAATCTGTGTTGTGATGAATAGGATGCATTGCATGAAGAATGTGGGCATGGTCATGTGCATACAAGTACAACTGCATATAAGTAGTAGGTTGTTATGCATACATCAGGCGCATCATGCTCAGTGAGCAGATGTAACACTTCTCATCACTCCCTGTCACTGTCATGTACACGGCACCCCAGGCATCCTGTTGATCCTGTAGGTATATAAAAGTATACCAGCAAGCCACTGACGGTGTCTGGCTGTCCCCCAATAGAGAAACAACAGCCTCACAGATACAGCTGTATGTACACTGCAGTGTCAGCCTGTTACGTGCGGTGCTGTGCCAATAATCATCAGCGCCTTCCATCCTACGTCATCAGTCAGCCAGAACACCACGCACAAATGAAACACGCAACTTGTGTTTAGACACTGGCAGCCTGCTGCAATAGGCTGACTGCCACAGTCAACGACTGTCACCAACGCCACACAGTACAGTAAGCAGCCTGTTTATCAGTGTACAGTGTTACGCGCATCCAGCAGCGCACAGTGGGAAAGCCCAGCATGAAAGTTTCAGTGGACGGCAAGAGGCCTATCAGTCTCTGGCAAGCAAACAGCCTCGAGCCTACATTGCATCAGCCAGCTCTGCCAGCTCCCTGTGCACCACCCACTGGAAGCACAGCCGAACCATACGCGACACATCCTGACCCTTGCTCCTGCCAGGCTGCTGCTGCTGCTGGGGTTCAACGTCCTCTGGCTCCCAGTTCCCCCACCCATCATCATCCCCACCTTCTGAATCCTCACCATCACTGTCATCATCAAGCCCCAGGGCTGCTGCAACCGCACTGCTGCTACCCCTGCCAGCTGCTGCTGCCTGCTGCTTGATCATCCACATGTGCGCAACCACAAGGTATGCTGCTGCAAGCGGTAGCCGCACCGTGCTACCCTCTTCGTCGCTGGCATCACTAGCAGCTGCAGTTCTGTCAGCTACAGATGCTTCCAGGGCTTTCAGCGTCAGCCCTTCGTAGCTCCCAGATCCAGCAGCAGCAGGTGCTTCTGCTGCTGCTGCTGCTGCAGCGCCTGCCTTTCCTGCTGCTGCATCATCCAGCAGATGCAGCACCTTAACCAGGTAGCGCCGCCGTGCACTGCCAAACACGTTCCGCAACTCCCGCTGCAGCTGGTCGCGCTGCTCTGAGTTCTGGTGGTGCTGGCCCTGGCGCCGCTGGAAGCGCTGCAGGCAGCCCGTCAGCAGCTCACCTGCAAACACACACCAGCAAAGAACCAGAAGCTGTATTGCAGAAGAATTGTCAAATGTGCAACAGCAGTGTTCATGATGGCTGGCAAACTTCAACCCGTACTGCAGTATCTTCAATTGCTTTAGATGGAGCCTTATTAGCTGAAACGTGCGCACTGCCCAGTGGGTTTCTTGCAACTGTGCACTGCTTGCTGTGCCGGCACTCGAGAGCGATGGCCCGTTGAAGTAGCAAAGCAAGTCAACCAGCCAAGTTTCTGGGTCTCAAGCACCCACCCAGGTTGTAGACGCCCCAGTGATTCATCAGAGCTACCAGCTCTCTGTCAAACACAGCAAAGTCTTGCTCAGCAGCAGACACCAACTGCCGCCAGCTGCTGCCAATCTCAACCGCTTGCAGCAGCTGATCTGGCCAGCGCATTGGCTGCTGGGCACTCTTGCTGCCCCTGCTGTTGATTGCATCATTCGCAGCAAGGTTTGCAGCAGCGTCGGCCTCCAGCAGGTGTTTGGTAACTGGGTGCGCAAGCACTCTGTCGTACATCTGGCCCAGCACTTTGGTTGACTCGTAGCTCTGCTTGTCCTTTTTCTCCATGAAGTGAGGGTAGCGCTGCGGCATCTGCAGCACAACGAGCAGGATCACATAGTAGGTATAGGTGCTTTGGTTGATATAGATTGCCTGCCATCATGCAAGAAAGTGATGGCGGTGATGTTCAGCCGGCTAGGCAGCCTGCACTGCTCAGCTTGCAGAATGCTTCCCTAACATAGACTGGGTCAAACATAGCACAGACAAGGGGCATTGCATATGCTGCAGTCGTCATTTCAATGAACGTCACACTCCTCACCAGCCCGAAGTCCAGCTCAGCCGGCTTGCCAGTCTTTGAGAAGTCCACGGCAGTGGAGTGCAGCGCAGCCAGATCCAGGCACTCATATGAGTTGGGGCCCAGGGCATCTGCCTGTGCCAGCAGCCAGGTGGAGATCCGTCCAAGGTTGTCGTTCTTTGCAAAGTTGACAAAGTGCTGCTGTAGATGCTCCACCGTCACCTGGTCAACCTGCAGTGTTGGATTCATCGAAGCAATCATTGAAATGCTTTTAGAGTTTTGCATGAGTAGGTAGGAGCTCACAGCAGGGGTGGTAGGCTATGCTTTACACAGTCTGTTGATGTTTTGAACTTGTGTGCTTCTGCCAATGCGAACCACGACCAATAGCAACAGCCACTACTGCAGCATTGCATCAGGAAAGCAGTTACGAGTTACATGTTCTACAGCATCCCCGGCTTACTCCGGCGTGCGTAAATAAATGAAGGGGGTTCATGAGCCGAGACTCACGCCACAGTATGTCTTACTTACAGTGTGCCAGCCAGGGCACACCCTAGCTGGCTGTGCGTCGTGATCCTATGCGGTCATAATCACTCTCATGACTTGCGGAGCGCTAGTCGAACACCATGGCAACGGTGCATCCTCAGGGCATCCAGTGAGCGTCCACGAAGCGTCTAGCAGCGCTAGCACGCTAGCAGCGCTGCACATGGCCACGGCTGGTCGCCTGCAGAGGACGGGAACTTGCGGGTAACTTCTGACCATCGATGTAGTACTACATCATAGATACTGATGGCGTTGATGCTATGGCTTGATCTGGTAATTTGATGATGATGATGATGATGATGATGATGATGATGATGATGATGATGATGATGATGATGATGATGATGATAAATAATCAATCCTTGTAAGCCATACCTTTCGGCATCGGCAACCGCGCCTCACCCACTGGGGAGGCGGAAAGCAGACTGATTATTCTCTCTATTTTCGGTGTAAGGTAGACCACCCAGACCCTTACACCCCTTACTAGGCAGCATGTGGGAATCACCCCATACGGTGGACTGCATACCTAGCAGGGCCGGTGTGTATATAGCCAGCAATCGACGGAGTCCTGCGGAGAGTCGCGAGGACATTAGCAGCATCCTTCCTTCGGGTTTCGCCGACTGTATCCCTGAGTCCAGGGACATACTGCTTAGGCTCAGAATCGAACCTGCAACCTTTCGGCCACTGTTCGTCCGTCATCACCACTGCGCCACGTGTTTAACGTCCCGCCGGACGATGATGATGATGATGATGATGATGATGATGATGATGATGATGATGATGATGATGATGATGATGATGATCATAGATACTACAATGAGATCTGAGTTATGGCCACGGTGGGCAGCAGCTACTGAGCCTTTCACGCGTGCTGCTAGCACCAGCCCTTGGGGTCTGATGCTGTGTAGACGTCATATTTTGTTTCCTTCTGCTCCTGCGGATTCATGCCTGCCTTCAGCGTTGCGTGCGCTGGCACTGGGGCTGCGGGCCCTGCCCCCCCTCCGCCATGTTGGCGCCAACGCATTGGATGTGGATGATCTGTGTTGGCACGCACCGCTGTGGGCAAATCCTATTTTCACTGTGCCACAAGATTGGCAGTGGTTTGATCAACAGCGGAGGGTTGTTGTTGGTCTTGAGAGTGTGGCTGCTTGTGGTCTGTTACAGCTGCCAAAGCTGCAGTCTCTTGGTCAGGCAGTGCTGCTCTCGTCAGAGCTGGCACGAGTGTGTACCCTGCCTGGGCTGTTAGCTCAGCGGACAGCGTACGAGCGTGATATTTGGGGCCCCTGGCTTAACAGCAGGGCACAATATGCTGATAGGCAGCTGGCTGTTCAGCATGTGCAAGCGCTGTTGCAGCTGGTTCCTCAACTGTGGGTGGCTGCTGCGCGTGTTCACCTAATATCAGCTCGTGCTGCTGGTATGAGCATTGCGCAACTCTCTTCTATTACCCCTGATGACCTTTTATTGGCGCGTGAATCGTTGTGTGCTGATTTGGGCTGGCAGCGACCAGGCGGCGATGCCAATGCCGTTATTCGGTTGGCTGACCTGACTGTTGCCTTAGCTACGAAGCTACAACGTTTGCGTGCACTTGATGCTATTGCTCCCCGTCATGCGGCTTATTTGGATAGTGTTAGGACTCTGGATAGCCTCCCAGCGGGCACCCAGCTGCCAGCTGTGCGGTTAGTGCTGTCTCGTTGGTGGGGTGTTAGGGTGGCTAACACATACAAAGAGGCTGCGTGGCGCCTGGCCTTGAATGCCTTCCCTACAGCGCAGCGGATGCAGCTGGCTACGGGTTGTGCAGCTTGTTCAGTGGTTGGGCCGGGTGTGGAGCATCATTTCTGGACATGTCCTGTTGCGGTCGCGGTACGCACAGAGGTGGAAAGTCAGCTGCATGCATTCAACTTGTTGGCGGCAGGTGCAAGCCTGCCGTGCAGCGCCTTGTGGTTGGCATGTGCCCCTCACCGTGACATGCATCGGCTAGTGTGGGATATGGTCTGTTTGGCAGTTATACATGCGTTTGAGCATGGCCGCAAGGTGGCTTGGGCGGTGTCTCATCAGTTGACTATCCCCGTGCTGGTAGAACAAGTAGCAGTGCGAGCGGCTGTTGGGTGTTTCTGGGATGCACTTGCTGACTTTGCTGCTACGGCCCGGGTACCTCGTCGGCATAGGATTCAACTGCTCACGTGTCAGCCGTTCATTGCTTGGCACACAGTGTTGTGCGGCAATGGCTTACGTGTGGTTCGCAGATGACAGCCTGTGTATGCATGTATTTGCTTGCTTTTATTCATGCTCAACAACCATCTCCGCCAGAGGCGGCCAGTCCTTTTTTTGGGTGGATGTTGTGGGTCACTGCATAGCTGCTGGAATGCAGAGATGTCACACCCTCAGCAGCTGGTCGGCCCTCTGCTTGCATATTCCATCAGCTGCCTTGAGTCCGACCTGCTTTTCTTGAGCTGGTGTTAGACGCCCGAGCTCAGCCCGCCGCCTGTACTGCAAAATGTATAGATTGCTGTCACTGACACTGCTTAGACTACTGCTTTCATGATCAGATACCCTCTGATACACCAACATTGCGTGTGATGAGAAAGACGGTTGTGCTTGCACACCAAATGTCATGCCTCTCACACAGGGGCTGTTTTTCTGGGGTTCAGCCTCCTTTTGAGTGACAGTCTGAGCTGAGCTGTTCGCAGCATCCTTTTTCTAGCTGGTGTCCGTTGCGGCGTAGCCGCTTGAACACACCCTGTAACCCCTCTTCTTCTTAAATGAGATCTGAGGCGTGGCTGCTGCATATTTTTGGTGCAGGATCTGGATGTTTACGACCGCTTACTGCACTGCTGCACGTGGCCACGGCTGGTTGCCTGCAGAGGAGAGTACTTGCGGGCATTTTTTGACAGTCGGTGTATTACTATCTTGCCAATATCACGATGAGATCTGAGGCGTGGCTGCTGCATATTTTCGGTGCAGGATCTGGATGTTTACGACCGCTCACTGCACTGCTGCACGTGGCCACGGCTGGTCGCCTGCAGAGGAGGGTACTTGCGGGCATTTTTTTGACAGTCGGTGTATTACTATCTTGCCAATATCACGATGAGATCTGAGGCGTGGCTGCTGCATATTTTCGGTGCAGGATCTGGATGTTTACGACCGCTCACTGCACTGCTGCACGTGGCCACGGCTGGTCGCCTGCAGAGGAGGGTACTTGCGGGCATTTTTTTGACAGTCGGTGTATTACTATCTTGCCAATATCACGATGAGATCTGAGGCGTGGCTGCTGCATATTTTCGGTGCAGGATCTGGATGTTTACGACCGCTCACTGCACTGCTGCACGTGGCCACGGCTGGTCGCCTGCAGAGGAGGGTACTTGCGGGCATTTTTTTGACAGTCGGTGTATTACTATCTTGCCAATATCACGATGAGATCTGAGGCGTGGCTGCTGCATATTTTCG
>CADDIJ020000616.1:0-44466 GCA_902809745.2 Tetradesmus lagerheimii
TCTACACCCCGTTGCAGCATTGCCTAGCACTCACACGTATAACACACAACCCCAGACGCAAACGTGTACACTTTGCGCCACCTCATTCGCCCCCCCTCACGCCTCTGCATGCAAGCCCACACAATCGTAGTAGAAGACACATACCCCTGGTGCTCTTCCCACAGCAAAGCGCCCATCAAACAGGCACGTCTGAACCCGCAGCAACCATCACCCACCCTCGCCCGTCACCTCCAAACCGTCCCAGCGCATCCCCACCGCACATCTCAAGCAGCTCCTCACCCATACAACTGACTGAACTGCTGCCGCAGCTGGCTCACATCGTATGCCGCAACTCCAGCACAGCTGCCTGCGCTTACAGCTGCTCCCATCACCAGCCTGCTACTGGCAACGCACGGCTCTCCAAGCAGCCATCCCACCTCACCCATACATCTCCTGCAGCAGCTGGCTCACGTTGCACGCATCGGGCGCAACCTCGCTATACCCCACTGGCAACGCCGGCCCTGGCGGCCACGCCAGCCGCACATGCCGGCCAAGCCTCCAATCGTCCTTCAAGAGCTCATCATTCGCGCGTGCTCGACGCATCTCGTCACCACACGCGCTGAGCTGGCTCACCAGCAGCAGCTCGCGCCCGTTCTTGCCCTTCGGAATGCGCAGCCGCTGCTGCTGGCCTGCTAGTGAAGATGAGCCGGCTGCGCTGCTGCGGCTGCCGCGCTTGCTGCGGCTGCCGCCGCGGCCACCGCCGCCGCCGCCGCCTCCGCGCATCATGCGCACCAGCAGCAGCCCTGAAATAACACCGATGCAAGCAGACAAAACAAACAGGAAGACGTGAGAAAGACTACGCAGCAAGTGCAGCAGCACGTGCATGCAGTATGGATCAGCCGCCAGTAGAAACCCGCGCCACCCACATGGCGGGGCTCTGTCAACCCCAAGCAGCATGTGCTGCAGTCAAGCTGCCAGGAGCAGCCACATCCTGCTGCTGCATGCATAGCCCTGCCTCGTTGCTGCCAACCCTGCATTATCACCACCCCTGCTGCGGATTGTTGTGCTGTCTTTGAAATGCAAACACCGCTTCTGCCACTACACGCCAAATCCCACCCCGTGCTGTTGCACAACCACAAAACCACAAAACCGTCGCCGCCACCTACCTGCAAGCCCTGCTGCTGCAATCGCTGCGCCTCCCAGCCCCTTGTTCACCGCCTTAGCCTTGCTGGTAGAGCTAGCTGTAGTTGTGTTGGTGGGGTTGGCAGTTATAGTAGTATTGGGGTTGGCTGCTGCACTGTTTTGGTTGAGCACAACAGTAGAGGGCCACCCGCGGCCCTCCAGGCCCACGTGGCGCACCAGCTGATCGTACAGCAGGTCATATGCCTCGCAGCGTGTGGCCAGCAGGCTGCCGACTGACTGCACCTCCTCCTGCAAGCAGGATGCGGCAGCAGCAATGAAACATGTGCAGACAGGTGAAAGGAGCAGCAAGGCAGATGTGAAAAGGGTAACAGCAGCAACTACGGCTGTGTGAATTGGTGCTTGCTGCTTTCATCTTGCTGCTGCTGATGGCGCAAGGATACATGTGTGTGGATGTGGAACCCTCAACAGGACACCAGCCCATCATGCACCAGACCACCCCGTCATCTCAACAACATCAGCAGCTACTCAGTTTTACCAGACAGCAGCAGCTGCACATACCTGCAGGTCGTGTGGCAGCTGCTCCTTGGTTGCTGCTGCAAACATGAAGCCAAACTGCGACAGGTACTGCCGCAGCAGCGCTCTGTAGTCTCCTGCAAGGATCGCGCGCCCCTCGTTGCTGTGCTCCGGGAAGTGGCTGTTGCCAAAGCTCGCAAGGGCCTCGCCTACATCAAGCACTGCCTGCAGCAGCGAGCACGCTGGCTCGCAGCCCCAGGTTATGCTTGCAGGGCTGGCGCCAGGCTGCTGCAGCTGCGGCAGCGCTGCTAGGCGCCGCTTGCAGGACTCTATGAGGCTGATGATAGCCTTGTAGCGCTCTAGGGACTCCTTTTTGTTGTTCGCGCTGAGCAAGTTGCGCGTAAACTTGCGCGCCTCAACCTCCTGTGTGTCCTGCATGCGGTGCGAGCGCTGCTGCTGCTTCTGGGGCGAGTGCTGACTGCTTGTGCCGTTGGCATAGAAGCCATTGCCAGGGCTGCCGCTGCCGCCGTGCTGATACTGCTGCAGTGCTCCCTCATCCCCGGAGTGGTCATACTCGTCCTGCATGAGCAGCTGCTGCCGCTTGTGGCGGTTGCCGGAGCCATCGCCGCTGCTTGCCATGCTGCCGTTGCGCGGAGGGCGCTGCTGCTTGCTTATGCTATTGAAGTGGCCGTTGACTGCCTTGTTGTGCTGCTGCTTGTAGCCCTGTACAGCTGCCTTGCTGGCGTCCTGCTGCAAGTCAAACTGTCCGGATGTGAGAGCAGCACACGATGGTGGCTGTGTGTAATCGCTGCTGTTGCTGGCAGGCACCAGCACTGCCAGGTGCACCAGCCGCTTGCTGCCTGGAGCAGTGGCTGACTGCAGCTGCCACTGCACGGACTTTAGGTCAAATGGCTGCTGGGGCACACTGCCGCTAGGGAAGGCAAGCAGCAGCTCGCTGTATGACAGGTAGCTGAGTGGGGCGCAGCTGTCTGTTGTGAACAATTCAATGTCTGCAGGGCCCTGAGCATATGTCTGTAGTATGTTGACAGGGCCGAGTTTGCTGGATTGGCGCTTGATTCCCTGCAGGCAATGTGGCACCAACGCAAATTGAGGAAGGGGGCTGTTTGTCTACACAGCAGCAGTTTCCTCACACACACATGTGGTGGCACAACACGGACGGCAAAGCACGGCGCAACCTGGTCAACAACAACGATTATCTGCTCAATGATAATGCATGCAGCCCCGCTGCCAGCCAAACGGAAGAGCACAGGCAGAGTTCGCTGACATATTGGTTCTGATCGGTTTTGCCTCAGACGGTGGCAAGGCAATGCATCGCTGTTCGCGAGGCATCATCAATCTCACCTGACGAGCCCAAGGCACCATCTGCCTCGACTGAGAGCAATGATTGGACTAGCTGCTCCAGACAGCTGCAGGTCAGCTCGTCGATACCGCTGCTAATTGATTCGAGCTGATAAGCATCGACTGTCTGTTGCGAAAGCAGTGAGTAGCTGTACACCTGCTGGGCAAGGGGCGGGGACTGACTGCAATCAAGACAACCAACGGGCTGTTGTGCGGGGCCCAGGGTTAACAAGCACAGAATGACCAGATGAGACCAAATTTGTTGCTCTGACATTGTAAGCATCCGTTTACATGCCTTTTCAAGTGTGGGCTTTGATGCATGCTTACATTGGACCAGAAGCAAGCTGTGGAGGGTAGTTCGGCTGTATTTTGTTTGCAGCTGCATAGGAACAGTGTTTAGGAAGCATGTATCCACTTCATCATGTGCATGTACCCATCTTGCTGCCAACCATGGGGGACGACCAACAGCGTTTCCTTGTTGCCAGGGGGTGTTGACATCGCATGCGTCCCAATCGTTGCACCGAGCCACTGCCTGCCAGAAGCATACATGTCACAGTCAAATTTCCGGCTGTTGAAGCTTGCACAACTACAGTGAGTGCTGGCGGAGCATCTATAACTCTGCACACCGTGTGCAGAGCTGAGCCAGCTCAGCCTATGCTGGGACCATGGCCATGGCAGCCCTCAAGGCACTGGAGCTCAGCCTCACACTCACAGGCTGTGAGCAACCTGAGCAGTGCTGAGCACCTAAGTACCAGCAGCATGGTGCTGAACAATGCACAGGGTGTTATGTTCCAACGCACCACTTGCACAGCAGGCGGCCCGGCATGAGACCTGGCTACTGCTGACTCGGCAACATGCCAATTGGCTGCCAACAGCACAACCAAATAAGACGCCATCGCCAAAATTGAAGGCAAAAATACAATAATCCAGCAGCCTGAGCACAGTCAGCCACAACAGGATAGTATTCAATGTATGCAACCAACCCCCAGCCTTCATAACAACCGCATGCGGCAATCGCACTTCCCACAAAATAATACTGCTGCTCTGCCACACATCATGATGGCAGCATGGCTGCGCGCGTCTTCTTGTCAAGGCAGAGAGCATCCTCAGTAGCTGAACCCAGGTGCACCTGGACTGCCAAGCTGACGTGGTGATGCAGCAGCAGCCCTGCCCCAAGATGCTTGTTGCTGGCTAGGGCTCAATGGCGGTGACAACTGCTGCTGCTGCTGCTGCTGCTGTAGGACTGCTGCCTGCAAAACTTGCGTCTGCTGCTGTGCTGGCAGCATCTGCTGCACCTGCTGTAGCTGTGACTGCAGCTGCCATGCAAGTGATGGAGCTGTCAGCATCGGTGGCTGCTGCTGCTGCTGTGCTGGGGGTGGCTGGGCAACCACAGCTTGCTGCTGCTGCTGCTGCTGGATCAAGAGCAGCTGCTGCAGCTGCTGCATCAGCATCTGTTGTTGCTGCTGGCTATCCTGCTGCTGCTGCTGAAGCTGCTGCTGCAGCTGCTGCTGTTGCTGCTGGTGCTGGATCTGCTGCTGCTGCATCTGCTGCAGTAGGCGCCGCTCATGCTGACGCTGCTGCTCCTCTTGCAGGGCTTTCTCCCCCCTCAGCTCCACCAGCTGGTGGTTCTCCTGCTTGTGCTGCCACGGCCCTGCACCCACACCACTCCCCTCTGCCAGGCCCTGCTGCATGCCACCCCTCATCATGTGGTTCACATGGCTTGCTCCACCAGGCATTGCCACACCACCCAGCTGCGCCGCCACCACCTGCTGCATGTTTGACGATGCAGCCATCCCATCAGCATACACCGGCGTCACAGTGTGCGCCTGCGGCGCAATGCTCACCGCCATCGGCACACCCGCTGCCAGCAGCGCCGCCTCCGCAGCAGCACGTGCCTCAGCAGCCCTCGCATCTGCTGCCGCTGACACTGCCGCCACTGCGGCCGCTGCTGCGGTGCGTGCAGCTGCCTCAGATGCTGTCCCACCCTCGCTTCCCACCCCTCCGGCACTCCACATACTAGATGACGGCTCATAAAATCCATGTCCCCCTGCACTGTTAAGCTCACTGGGCGGTCCTCCCAGGTCACTCATCCCCTCACTCCCAAACTCGTCCCTGCCGCTGCTCCTGCCTAGCATCGAGTTGAGTGCCAGGGACGTGATCTGTGATGCAGCTTGCCTTGCTGCAGCCTCTGCAGCAGCGGCACCGGGGCTGAGGCCTCCTGCAGGGCTTGGGCTGCTGCAGCCGGCTGATGACAGTGCCCCTGGAGATGCAGGAGACGACCTGCCTTGACCATCTGCTGCCACCATCTGCTGCTGCTGAGGTCCTGCTGCTGCGGCCTGCGGGCTGCTGCTGCCTGTGGCTGCGCTGCCCTTGCCACCTGCAGCATCAGGATGGCCTGACTGGTGCTTGAGGAACTGCAAAGGTCAGCAGAAGCAGCACACGTTCCGCTGCTTTAGTCAGGGGGCAGTGGTGGACCATATTGATTGCAACGGCACAGTTGATCATCGCATCAACAACACTGCAAGACGATTGCTGCGCAAAGCAAGAAATGCGAGAGCACCTTGTGTCCAACAACACCAGCGTTGGCATGCAGCTCTCACCTGCAGGTAGCTGTTGCGGCTCATCATGTGCAACGAGCCCTTGGCTCCAGCATCCACAGTCGCACGCCTAGACCCTGCCGCACTGCTGCTGCCAGCTGCTGCTAAAGCTGCCGACCCCTGAGCATACCCTCCTGCAACTCCAGCAGCAGGCCTGACTGCTGTCCTGCCTTGCACAGGGCTGCTGCGCTGCATGCGGCCAGCGGCAGTTGCCCCAGCAACATCTACAGTAGCTCGCCTTGCAGGAAGACCGGCAGGCGGCTTGCTGGGACTCGCACTGCCAGGCCGCCTGCTAGCTGCTGCTGCTGCTGCACGGCTTGCTGCTGCTGGTGACACAGGCTGCTTGGGGCTTGCAGGAGCTGATGAATGCGGCGAAGCCGCAACCGGAGAAACCATACTCCTTCCAGCGCGTGCTGCCGCTAGCGGTGCTGGCACAGGGCTTGCTGGGTATGCTCTCGCTGCAGTGGCATGTGCTTGCGCGACAGCAGCAGCGATGGCTGCCGCTGCCGCTCCTGCAGCACTACTCAAGCCAGCCATTGCACTCCCTGCAGCACTGCCTGGCAAGCTGCCCAGGCCACTATGCAGCCGAGCCGTCGAGTCAGTTGTGCACAGTGCCGCCGGGTTAGGCGCTGTTGTGCCAGCTGTCTCCTCATCTGCAGCATCTGCATTCACCTCTCCGCTCACTGCGAAGCTCTTCTGTGTCCTCAAGCTCCACCCAGCGCTGCTGCTGCTGGCATCCCGGAACATTCCAGCCGCTGCTAGGGCATTAGCTCCCGCTGAACCCTTCAGTGCAGCCAGTGCCTCAACCCCAAAGCCCTCAGCACCTGGCAGTGCCGGATCTGCGTCTGCAGCCGCCTGCTGTGCTGCACTACTGTTGAGCCCTGCTAGGATGCGGCGGCTGTTGAAGCGGCTGGAAGGGCTAATGAGCATCAGCCGGGGGCTGTTGGGGAGCTTTGGGTGCAGCAGCTTTGCTGATACCTTGAAGCTTGAGTACTTGACAGCTGGCGCCTTCGGAGAGATGCCCGGGTGGCGGTAGAATGCGCGGTAGGTCTTAGGGCGCTGCTGGCTGGGAGGTTTAGGGTTCTTCTTCTTGAAGCTCAGTGACAGCAGGCCCTTTGGGATTTTGAAGGTGCTGCTGCCAGTGTTGCCGCCAGAAGTGCTCCTGCTGCTGGTGCGTAGGATGCCCTGCTGCTGCGGCCGCTGGTTGACTGACGTTGTGTCGTGCCCTGGAAGGATTAGCACGAATGGTTTCTTCTTCGCCTGCGTGCTGCTACTGCTGCCGGTGCTGCCAGCCACTTGCTGCTGCACGCGAACATCCTGGACCGGTGCAGGTGCTGCAATGTGTGGAGCCACAGCTGGGCTCACACCAAACTCAAGCACTGCAGCTACACCTGCTGCCATCTGCCCCTGCATCGCTGCCACCTCCTGTGCTGCTGTAGTGCTAGCTGCCAGCGCTGCTGCCGCTGCCGCTGCCGCTGCCGCCGGGTCATTCCAGGCGCCAAGCAGACTGGCCAGTGCATCAGGGCACATAGCGACGCCATGCTCCAAACTTGTCAGCAGGCTCTCCGCTGCAGCACGCAGCTGCTTTTTACTTCCTGCTGCTGCAAGTGCAGCAGCACTCTCATCAGGCCGATGCTGCTGCTGCTGCTGCTGACTCAGCATTACATCATCCCTGCTGATGCCCCTGCTCCTCTGCGGCGTCGCATGCCTGCTGCTCTGCTGCACGCTGCCTTGTGCACTCCCCAGCAACTCCCCTAGATTCACAGCTGAGCTGCCAAGCGCTGCAGCGCTGCCTGCCCCTGGCAGTGGGCTGCGGCTGCGGCTAACCGCACTTCCAGCGCCAGGCCTGAAATTGCTAGGTGAGCCACTGCGAGAGCCAGCAGCACCTCGCCCGCCACACGTGCTGCTGCCAAACACAGATGAGCAGCCACCAGACGTTGCCATCGAGCTGTTCGTGCCGCCCAGCGGCGAGGGGCTGCGCGAGCGCATCTGCTGCAGCGCTTCAAGCTGCTGCTTCAGCAGCGCCTGCTGTTCCGCGAGCTTCCGCTGGACTGCAAGCTGCTTCTCCAGCTGCTGCTGCTGCAGGCTCTGCCGCTCGTGGATCTGCTGCTCCAGGTTGGCCCACGGGGTGACCTTTGGCAGAGATGAAGACGAGGGGCGGTGCCCCTTATTGCCGCGCTTGTGCGGGGAGTTGCTGCTCGCTGCAGTGCTTCGGCCGCCCAGGGTGGCAACAGGGCTGCCACTGCGCAGCTGCTGCTGGCTCCAAGTCAATGCGCTGCTGCCAGGTGCGCCGTATGCTGTGCTGGTTGGTCCCAAGGAGCCCAACGCTGCTGCTGGTGGCGGCGCAAAGAGTGCGGGGTACTTTGTGGCACTGCCAGCGTCACCGTCAAGCGACTCACGCGTGCTCTCTGCAACAAAGGAGCATTGATGTGTACATCAGTACATGCATTACTCGCATCTTGTGGGTATCGTTTATGAAGACATTGCTGCTGCCCTAACATGGACAAGTGACAAAGCATTCAGCGAACCAGAGATCTTTACCACATGCAGCTGCAGTGCAGACGCGCCTGCTCTGCCACCATCTCAGCCCCTGAAAGGTCATCTTTCAACTCACTTGACGTCTGCCGCATCCTTGAGCCCTGCCTGCTGAACCGCCGCCCAGATGACATGCGATGACTCAGCGCCCCCGCGCCTCCTGCAGGCCCATACTGCTGCTGCTGCCCAGCCGCAGAGGCCGCAGCAGCACTACCAAACCTGCTGCTTCCCCCATATGACGGACCCAGAGAGCTGCAGGATACTGCATAGGACGACGAATCGGCTGGAGAGTAGCCGCAGCCATCACTTGTGTACTGGCTGTGCGCAGGAGGGCTGTGCACGCCAGCTGGGCCAAACACGAACGCAGAGACAGCGGTTGTGTCTGCAGGCAGCCCCTGCTGCAATGCAACAATGGCACAATGGCAGAGGGAAAAGCAGGCATAAGAGCGTGTTGTTGCCATGCGCAAGTGCGAGCGGTGTGGCTTGTCAGTGGTCAAGCACCGTGATTCAGCGTGTTTTTCTGCAGGCTATGCGCAGCTGCCTAGGAAGAAGATTGCTGGCCAAGACTATGGCTCTCACCGCAAAGTGGTGCGCCTTGATGCTGAAAGCATCCTCTGCCCCGACTGCACTGCAAGCTTCCATCTTGGCAGCCTCAGCACCCTTTCCTGCAAGCTGCAGCCCATCAAGGTCCCCACCACCAGCAGCGCCGGCAGCAGCAGCAGGTGCAGCAGCAGGTGTGTCTGTGGGCTGACGTGGTCCCACGCCATCCTGTCCTGCAAGGCCCCAGACCTCGCTGCTGCGGTAGCCGTCATTGACAGTAAGAGCTCCCCCTGCTGCTGCTGCTGCTGGCAAGCCATCAGCATGCTGGGCACCTGATGACTGCTGCGTCTGGCCAGCTGCAGGTGCAAACATGATCGCAACGTCTGCAGGTGCCACAGCAGCAACAGCTGCTGCTGGTGCTGCTGCCTCCTGTTCTGCTGCTGGCGGTGTTGCACTCCTGGGCGGCGACACTGCTGCTGCTGGCTGCTGCTGCTCCTCAGCATCTGAACCCGAGCCACCTCCAAAGCAGCAGGCAAACGCGCCTCTCTTCTTCTTTGCTGCCCTGCGGGCTTGCTTGCCAGCTGCAGGCACCTGCTGCAGTGCAGCTGCTGGCAGCTGTGATGAGCCCCGAACTCCACTGCTTGCCGGATTAGCAGGCACAGAACCACCGGCATCGTGTTGTGGCTGCTGCTGCTGCGCTATGTTTGTGGATGACTGCACGTTGCTGCCAGTGACAGCTGCTGTGGCTGCTGCTGCTCCAGTCGGGATGTCGCCCATCGCAGTGCTGCTGCCCTGCTGTTGCTGCTGCTGTTGAGTGCTCCCGTCCCGGCTGCGTGCTGCAGCAGTTGCAGAGTCAGCAGCATTGCCTTCCGCTGCTGGCACCACCTCAGTCACCTCAACTGAGATGCTGCTAACAGCGATGGAAGATGCCGTTGCAGCACTGCTGTTGGCACTGCAGTACGCCTCTACTGCGCCATGCGAGGTAGCGACAGGCGAGGGCCCCTTTGCAGGAACTCTCAGCAACCCCTCACTTCTGGAGGACTGCGGTGCAGCAAATGATCAGCAGCAGAGCAGACATGTCAGACCAGCTGTCGCACGGCAAGACTCTGCTGTGAAGCATTTGGACAGACACTGCAATCAGCACAGTGTGCATGATGCAGTGTGAGGGCTGTTTGCTGCTGCTCACCTTGCCGCCTGCAGGTGCGGTGCGCAGCGTGCTGTTCCTGGACTCCTCCACACTGCTGGTGATGGTCTCTACGTTGATCTGCCAGGGCTGCAGCTGCAGGTTGCGGGACGAGCTGCTGTTGCTCGCTGTGCCGGCAGTCACAGGAGCCCCTCTGGGGCTCTTGGGTGGGCTCCCTGCAAGAGCGAGCAGTTTGCAGGAGCGTTGCTGGTCAAACACTGGTCTGCAACAGTTGCCGGGTGCTTGGTCACCAAGTATGGCACTTACTCTGCCATTGATGTTGCATGCAGAGCCACAGTGGCACACCAGCTGCTTGGCTGTTGCGCACTGTCTGGTCAACAACACACTTGCTGGTGGAGAAGCTGAAATGCAAGCTAAGCTTAGCTTCATAAAACATCACACTATTGCTCACTTTCTCGTGGGGACCTAGACCCCTCCCTGGCGCTGTTAGTGGGCGAGCCACTGCTGCGCTGTGCAGGGAAACTCCTGCTACCTGTGCTCCTTGCCTCCAAGATGCGAGCAGCAGCCATGCCCCTAGCAAGACTCTGCTCTGCGATGCTAAGCCTTCCTGCAGTGCCTGACCGAGGTGAGACATTGCGTGGGCTCACAGGCGTCAAGCCGAGCACCTCCCGCGTGTCTTTAGCAAGGTTTCGGTCTGCATCTGTCAGCACAGGGCTGCTGCGGCTTGCAGGAAGATGACCCATTGATGCACTGTGCTTGCAGACAGCAGTACTGCTGCCGCCGAGTGCTGGCGGGTGCAGCGTCCTGCTGCTGCTGCTGCCACTGGTACAGCTGGCCGTGTTGACTTTGTTGTTGGATGCAATGGCTTCTGGTGAAAATCGCCCAGAAGCGCTGAAACCTGCCCAGGATGCTGCTACAGGTTCCTGCTGTTGTGTACTGTGTGCGACCTGCAGCCTGGATGCTGCTGCAGGCTGCTGCAATTCTTGACTGAGGTCAGCCTGTAGCTCGCCTGCGGCATTACCATGTAGAGCATATGTTCATGATTGTGCAGGGCAAAGTTGTTGCTGAGGGCGGGCAGGCACCAGCCTTGGCGGGAGACGCTCTCGTTGCAGCCCTTTCACCCTCCATTGATAGTCGAAGAAATCAACAGCATAGTAGGCATACGAAAATTTTTTTTGTGCTGTTCGCTTACCCAGTTTGCACTTATCGCCATAGCTACTGCTCTTATGCATTGCTAGCAGCCCATGTCGGTCAGCCCAGCCCGTCTCGTGCAGAGTGGGTTACTTGTACATTAATAGTATTTGATGCCGTTAGGAGCAGAGCAGTCAGCTTTACTGTTTGTCAGCGTAGTGAAAAGCCTTCGGTTTTCTTCTTGCGGCAAGCAAGAAAGCAATCAAGAACTGCGAGAGCTGCTTGTGCATACGATAGTTGTGCTCAAACATGCATACTGTAGCAAACCCTGCGCAACAACACCAGTGTAGGCTCCACACCAAGTCACAAATGACACACCCGTCACTGGACCTGTTTTGTGGCCACTCCTGCCCAGCATCGCCTGTTTAGCACCAGAACTGTCGCAAATATTGGAAAACCTATGTTGCAGGCTGGTAACTCTGGAGGATATGCATCTCCTGTAGTAATGGTGCCGGCAACATGCCGGCAACCTGCACTGTACTTCACCAGAAATGGCCAGGCCAGCTTTGTTTTCTGGTTTGATTTGATTGGTATATGCACCCATGTATGTTGTGCACGCTATGTAGCACATATCTGCAATGATGCAGGGCAGCATCAGCTTGATGAACAGCTTCAAGGGCCAATGCACACATGCCACACCGCTGCTTGGCTGGTCAAGGCACCGTTCGTCATGCGCGCTCTGTTGCCATGCCACTCATACTCAGTCCAACAAACAGCTCGTTCAAGCGTTTCTGGAAGTCTGCAGGCCTCTTCTGTGGCCTGGGAAGCAGGCAGAAGTGCTATGGCAGATGACCAGACGTAACTCCTGTCGTACAAAAAGGCGATGTGCAGGGGCACAAGGTCTTGGTATAGTCAATATTACGCGTTGTTACATCTGTTGCGTTTGGACAAAAGATGCAGGACAAGCGATTATCGAGAGTCTGAAGATGGGTCCGGCTGCCAAGTCACAGCGTCCGGCACTACACTATCAATCGATAATGATACCGTAACATAAAAGATGTTTACGCTGCTCAGATCGACGCCGTTGGCTGTAGCATGCCTGGTGTTGCTCCCGGCCTTGCTGGCTTCGGGCCTGCTGCCGTGCCCCAGCCAACAGTCAGGCAGGGACAAGATTGTCATAACTGTTTCGTCCGGCACGAGCTGCACTCTGGTGCCTCAGGAGGCATTGGCAGGCCATGTTCAGCCAGACACGAAGCTGCTGCTGCAAGGGACCCCCTACACAGCTGAGGGTGCCAGCACAGCGATCTTGGAGCGCGGCGGGCCACCTGTGTTTGAAGGTAGTTCTGTGTTCAGGGTCCACCAGAAAAATAGTGCTGCATGGTGCTGTAGCAGCAGACTGCCCTGTGCTGCTCACTTCTTACCATCGCCTCTGCAGACCTCTGTAGTTTCTTGTGCATAATAATGCAGCACAAGAGTGCACGCATGCGCATATCACTGCTCACATGTTGCCTTGTGTTGCTGCAGAGGTTGCAAAGACACTGATTGAAGCCAGGATCAGCGATGTGCAGCTGTTGGTGCCGGCAGCAAAGCTGCCAGAGCTTGGAACTACGCTGGAGCAGCTGCTGCTGCAGCCTCTGTTTGGCGCAGCACGGCCTCAGGGGATGACGGTGACCAACGTATTTCTGCTGTACCAAGCAACCGACATGCAGCAAGCTGCTGCTGTGCTAGATGCTGCTGTCAGCGCAAGCAACCTGCAGCAACGTGTGATGGACTGGTCACTGGACATGTATACGGTAAGCTATGCGAAGCAGCAGCAGCGGCAGCACTACCTGTTATGTGTCCATGCTCTGTGCCGCTGGCGCAAGTACATCCTGTTGCCATCATCAGGCAGTGATGAAGCAACCCAGGTGCAGGTGTATGCTTGCACAGCTGCGGGCTTGTGCGGTGGCATCTCAGAGCGACTGTAATAGCTACCCAGCAGGACATAGGTCAATTCATGTGCCTTTCGCGATCTTCGCAACCCCAGTTATAACCTCAAACAGCACGTTGTTTGCACACGTCTGCTTGCTGCCTGGCTGTGCAGCTTGCTGCACACAGAAGTTCCGCAAGAGTCCACCTTTGTGCTACATGTTGCTTGCAGGACAACGCATCATACGTTTTCATCCGTGGCGAGCTTGGTGGCGCAATGCTGAACGGCGTCGGTATATTCATCAAGCCCACAGCAGCGGCTCCAGCCACAACAGCAGCAGCAGCAGCTGGTGGCATCAACTACCTGTTGGGAGTCACCAACAGCACCTTCCTGGAAGCAGTGGAAACGTATGCCACACTAGACACGCCAGTGCCTTTCTTCATGCTGCTAGCAACGAATATCTCATGGGGGCATCTGATGCCAGAGTCAGGGCCCATGCTGGCTATCAACCGCCAGTTGTTTTTGGTGGGTCAAGGCGGCGTGTTGACCGCCATTGACTTTGCGAGCAGCGTCAACCAGGTGGTGTTGACCGGGCCTTGGTCAAACTTAACATTTGACGGGCTGGTGCTAGAGAACCAAGGCATCGGCAACAGGTGAGGGCAAACTCGTAACAGCGTTGTCTCAGCGTACTGTGATGATGTTGGTGTGGTGTCTGTTGTAGCCTGAACGTCGATGGTGCTGCAACCATGTAGCTGTCAAGCCAGAAGCGAGCAAAAGTTGCATTAGCTCAGGCTGCCGTATGCATCACCTTTGTCATTGCAGCTGCTGTCTGCCAGCTGTGTCCTCAAGTGCCGTCTTTTTCTGCTTCGCAGCTTGTCAGCGCAGATCTAGCAAACTGGTCAGATGCATGCACGTATGATGAGCCTTCCGCACCCTGCTCCACAGCCTGCTATCACCTGACCCCTGCCACTGCTTTTCATCACTCTCCTGCGCAGCTTGTCTGCCCAAAGCGGCACGCCAGGACTCAGTTTGGTCGCCAGCATCAACATGTGGTTCTTCTTCTGGGAAAGGTGCGACACCAAACTCTGAGCTCGGCTCCCATCCGTGGCTCACATGCCCTGCCGCCCTTAAACTGCAAGATGCGAAAGAACAGTGCCAAATTGCTGCCATGTGACGACATGCAGAGATGTTTTGCTACTGGCCAGCAGCGACAGTTGCAGAGCTTCCAGCGGCACTGTATGGGTGTCATCAGCTGGCCATACTGACATGTGGTGTCATGTTTGCTTGCAGGAACTCTCCCCGGCTGGGCACCAACAATTGCACACTGGTGGTGGCATCCCAACGGGAGGTGGAGTTCCTGCAGTACTGGGGTGAGCGAGCTGTACCTGCATGGTGCAAAAGGTCTGTTAGAAGTGATGTGGTGTGCTGGGCTGCCTGTGCCCTTGTTTGGATGCGTTTGCTCCAGTCATGGGTCCTCAGGTTATGGGTCAAGACAGTTTGGGTGCTGCGGCTTAACACTTGCAGCTGTGCTTGGTGTGTAACAGCATGCTTTGGCTGCTGGGTACGCGCAGTGTGGCAGCTTGTCTGTGTATGCTGTGGTCCAAACTGACATTGCGCCATGCAGACCATGCCAACAGCACAGTAGATGCTGCTTGCACCCCGTTTTTGGGTGATAGACACACTCACAGTACCTGCCCACGTGCAATCTACTGCTTGCGGCTGCAGGATTTGCCTTCAGTGCACAGGACCAGGACATTCGTGAGCAAGCTGGCTGGCTGGCTTCTGGAGTGGGCACGACAGTGTGGGAGGTGTGTGTGCAGGCGTACACCCGGCTGCGCAGTTAGGTGCATGTCTGTGTGCAGCCAAAGACAAAGCCTCTTCAGTGAGGCTGTGCAGCACTGTCTGGCATGTCCGTACTTGCTGTTTGATGCTGTGCAATGAGCACCTGCGCTGTACATAGCTGCATTGCCCTCCTGCAGTCCCTCTGTCATCTTCGCTTGCACAATCCCGCTGACCGAGTACCGTCGTCACATGCACTTCCACTACGCTGACTGGCTTGCGTCTTGTTCCTGCAAACCCTGCTGCTGCGTTGGCCTGTTGCTTGACAGGCGGATGTGATTGGCAAAAACACGCTTGCACACAAGGTCGTCAACCGCGTCATCATCAACCATGACTCACTCGTCACTTCCAAGCAATTGGTGAGCTTCAAACTTGTACAGCTGTTGTACAGCTGGATCTACGTGCGCTTGCTTGTGGTGCTGCATGCTTGCTGCTGTTGCCATCATCAAGGGTGACTCAATCGCCATTTGCCAGCACCTGGCAAGGCCAGGAGAGCTTTTGAGACCATGCCTTTAGCATGCTTTTGCGCGCCTGCTTGGCTTGTAATGCTGCCATAAATGCCAGGCTTGACTTGTCACATGGCGTTTCTTGATGGTTTACGTAACACTTGCTGCTATGCAGTGGTGTTGTCGTGTGGTTGCTCCATGCGGCTTGTACGGCGACGTCTGACTCAGGCTGCTGTTGCATGCAGGTGTTCCCGCGCATTGATGCAACGAGCTCTCTGGACCCATCTGTGTTTGGAGCAGTGCTGGAAATGCAGGCAGGGTCACCACTGATCAGCGTTTGCAACACCAATGCATCGCTGCAGGTAACGATAACGCCTCATAGCAGTGTTGCTGCTGTCCCGTTGCAACCCCAGCTACCAAGCACAAACTCCAGCCTGCATGCAATGTGTAAGGTTTTGCATGAGCTTCGTTGCCTAGTGGTGGTAAAGCCACCGCAAGTATGTGCTGTGTTGCTACGTATCATGTTCTTGCAGCACGCACGCCTTGCTACAGTTGTTCAGGGAACTGCCCTTGATACTGCTGGTTGTGTTGCGCCACCAATGTCTCAGCATGGTTGGGTCTGCCGGCATTCGCTTGGAGCTTCGGACGTAGCATAGCGCTTTCATCCAGCAGCATCAATCACCCCGCAGCTGCAGCTGCTGCAGCTTGCTGCCCCTGTTATAACGCTCTTTGCTGAATATTGTCACTGTTCGGCTTATACAACAAAAGTCCGGTTCTTGCACCTCACACCTGTGCTTTCGTATGTCTTTGCACTTTTGCAGCTGGCAATGCGTACACTGGACAGGGTTGTGCGAGGCGGCCTGCTCATGATGACAGCCCCAATGCTCAGCGTGAGTTACGACAACGGCAGCAACCAGATGATTTTCGACAACGGCAGCGACCAGAATGAAGAAAAAGCATTCTATATTCTTGACAACATCACATACCTTGGATCAGATCTGTGCCAGAGCACCGCAGATCACTGCCGCACAGGCTTGCATGCAAGCGACAAGCTGTGCAGCAGCCAGCCCAACGCCAGCATGCCAGATCTGCAGCCGCAGGCAGATCTGCTGTCCAAGGTTCTGCAGATCAGATCAGATCAGCAGCCCGCTGACTGGCCCTGCACAGCAGCAGCTGAGCCAGCTGTGGATCCAAGGGTGTTGAAGCTTGGGCGTGCTCCTATCCTCGACTTGGGGCACGTCATAGACTTCATCCACATGGAAGCTCACGGGTCAGACAGTGAAAAGTCGTGTGCGAGTCTGCGTGATCTCACTCTGTGTGGGCTGCCGCAAGGGCGCACTGTGCCAGGATCTGCCAAAGGCCGCAACTCCAGCGTACACTGGCACCCGGTCGACGGGCTCGGCCGGCGGTTGTCGGCTGCGCCTGCAGCAGCAACAGCAGCAGCAGCAGCACCTGGCAGGCGGTTGCTGTCATATACAGGCGGGCCGATGCCGCGCATGCTGACGCAGGGCACGCCTGATGTTTGGACGCTGCTGATGTGGAGCATTACAAGGTGCGACTGCAGTCATGCAGCAGCAGCAGACCTATCCGCCAATACTGCCCTCACATCTTCTTACAAATCCACCCATGTTGCATGGTCATCACGCTGTAACAGAGCATGATACATCTGCAGAACTGGTGTTGCTTCAGGCTTATGTTGTGCTGCTTGACCTGGTGTGCGAGTCAGAGCTGCGCTGTCCCTGGCTGCAGCATCAGCGTCGAGCATGTAGCATGGTGCCCTCTTTTGTCAGTGCGATGAGATTGGAACCCCTTTGTTGTGCTGTAGTATGACAAGGATGCTGCATGTGCTGCCTTTTGTGCTGCAGGGACCGCTCGAACTATGTGAACATGACCCACGTGCAGCTGCTGCTGCCACAGTCCGAATATGACACGCTGCTGTCGGCTGTCAACCAGGTGCAAGGCCAGGCCTCAGAGATACACATCGAGCTCGATGACGGTGCGCATGCCATGCTCCTGCTGCGTTGTGTATCGCATGCAGACCATGTTTCCTCACTAATATAGTGCTGCTACATCGTCGCATCATTCTGCGTTGCGTCAGCAGTTCTGCAGAAGGCAGTGCAGCTGCAGTCAGGTATGCTCCTGCTGCGTTGTGTGTGTCATGCAGGTCACCCTGACCGTTATGTGTGTGTCTTTGACAAACGTGTCGGTATCGTGCATCATTTGGCGTGGTGTAAGCAGTGCTGCAAAAGTGCAGCTGCAGCTGGGTGTGTGACGTTGGCAGTGGTATGGGAGGTTTGCAGTTGTGTGCTTGCGCAGCACCGCACGCTGGGCAGCAGCTGCTGTCTGGGCAGGCCTGGGCACTAGGGCACTCAGCAAAATGCTCCGTCATCTGGGTATGTGAAGTCTGCAGTTTTGTAGCTGCCTAGCATCATCTCGGCTTCTGCGTGGGCAGGGCACAACCGCAGAAGGCTCCGTCATTTAACCCCAGCATACACTGCAGTGACGCTGCCATCCTGCCTTTTCGTTGCGTTTGCGTCTTGCAGGTACTGAGATGCACCTCGACGTTGCTCGTCCTATGGGAAGCTGCTGCATTCATGTGGCGTCTTTTGAAGGGCCTGGCCTGACAGGTCGCGACCTGTTGCTGCTGCCGGACCCATATCAGTCTCGTGCAATGCCCAATTTGTACGTATTCCCTGAAGAGGGCAGCACAGTAGTATTGCAAGTGGGGCTCAGTCAGCAAAGCAGCAGCCAGCTATCACCTGCAGCAGCCGCTGGTATCGCTGTGAGTGCCGTTGCTGCGTTTGCGATGCTAGTGGTAGCTGGCTTGCTGGTGGTGCGGCATGTGACGGCGCGCACAGGAAGCAGCGCAGCGCTGACCACAGATAAAAGCAACGGATACAATCAGCTGTCTACAAGCTCAGGAGCTGTGGATAGTGATAAAAGCGACCGCGGCAGTCGCAGCGGCAGCGGCAGACGCATTGATCAGAGCACAGTGCCGGGCAGTTTGGGATCTGGGGGCAGCAGCTCGCAGCGTGCGAATGCAAACCTGCCGCTGCTGACGCCAGATCAGCTGCTGCTGATCTCAGATCAAACCTCGGCCAGCCAAGGAGGCCTGCAGGGAGGTCCAGGGTTTAATATCGTGCCAGATTGGGGTGCTTCTTCTGGCAATGCAGGTTTGATCATTGAGCCCTCGTATGAACCAGTGTATGGGATGTTTGAAGCACTACATGGCAGGGTCGGGGACGAGTCTAAATTGCAGCGCAGCACGCGCGGCCAGCGCCTAACCACAGCGATCAGCGATCAGGTTCGCAGCATTCATCACACGCGGCTCACGAGCAGCATGCAGGCTGCTAGTGATGGCCACAGCAACCGCAGCAGACGGGGCTCGAGTAGAACGCCAGGGTGTGCTGGCAGCGGTGGTGGCAGTGTGAGTTTTGGAGCAGCGAGCAGCTCGGCGGGGGGTGATGCTGCAGCAGGTGATGCTGGCAGCGCTGCTGGCGAGGAGGGTGATGTGGATGATGGCAGTGCTGACCTGGTGCTGCATGAAGTGATTGGGCAAGGCGGCTTTGGCGTCGTTTACAGGTGCGGCTGTGGTGGGTATAAGTGCTGTTGTTGCTGCACCTATACCTGCATGCCTGTCTTTGCCCTAGCACGGCGCTGATGTTGCTGCACAGGCCATTCAGCTTCACCCACCAGCAAACTGGCTGCTGCCATCGCCGCTGTGCTTTGCTGCACCACTGCTCAAGTCAACTTCGGTCCCCTTTGTTAGTGCAGGGGCACGTGGCACGGCGTGGATGTTGCTGCACAGGCCATCAAGCTTCACCCACCAGCAAACTGGCTGCTGCCATCGCCGCTGTGCTTTGCTGCACCACTGCTCAAGTCAACTTCGGTCCCCTTTGTTAGTGCAGGGGCACGTGGCACGGCGTGGATGTTGCTGCACAGGCCATCAAGCTTCACCCACCAGCAAGCCGGCTGCTGCCACTGTCGCTGTGCTTCGCTGCACCACTGATGACGTCAACTAGTATCCTGTTTGCTATTGCAGAGGCACGTGGCACGGCGCCGATGTGGCTGTAAAGGCCATCAAGCTGCCCCCAGGCAGCAAGCTGGCTGCTGCCACTGTCGCGGTGCTCTGGTTAGCTGCACCACTTGCGGCTGTTGAAGTCAACTTGTTCCCTGTTTGTTACTGCAGGGGCAGGTGGCACGGCGCTGACGTTGCTGTGACGGCCATCAAGCTGCTCCCACCAGGCAGCAAGCTGGCTGCTGCCACTGTCGCTGTGCTTCGCTGCACCACTTGCAACTGACGAATCAACTTGTATCCTGTTTGTTATTGCAGGGGCACGTGGCATGGCGCTGATGTGGCCGTAAAGGCCATCAAGCTTCCCTCACCAGGAAGCTGGCTGCTGCCACTGTCGCTGTGCTCCGCTGCACCACTTGCAACTGACGAATCAACTTGTATCTTGTCTGTTGTTTGTTATTGCAGGGGCACGTGGCATGGCGCTGATGTGGCCGTAAAGGCCATCAAGCTTCCCTCACCAGGAAGCTGGCTGCTGCCACTGTCGCTGTGCTCCGCTGCACCACTTGCAACTGACGAATCAACTTGTATCTTGTCTGTTGTTTGTTATTGCAGGGGCACGTGGCATGGCGCTGATGTGGCCATGAAGGCCATCAAGCTTCCCCCAGGCAGCACCACTCAGGTTTTGAAACTTAACTTGTACCATGTTTGCTATTGCAGGGGCACATGGCACGGCGCTGATGTCGCTGTGAAAGCCATCAAGCTGCCCCCAGGCAGCAAGCTGGCTGCTGCCACTGTCGCTGCACCACTGATGACGTCAACTAGTATCCTGTTTGCTATTGCAGGGGCACGTGGTACGGCGCCGATGTGGCCGCAAAGGCCATCAAGCTTCACCCACCAGCAAGCCGGCTGCTGCCACTGTCGCTGTGCTCCGCTGCACCACTTGCAACTGACGAATCAACTTGTATCTTGTCTGTTGTTTGTTATTGCAGGGGCACGTGGCATGGCGCTGATGTGGCCATTAAGGCCATCAAGCTTCCCCCAGGCAGCACCACTCAGGTTTTGAAACTTAACTTGTACCATGTTTGCTATTGCAGGGGCACATGGCACGGCGCTGATGTCGCTGTGAAAGCCATCAAGCTGCCCCCAGGCAGCAAGCTGGCTGCTGCCACTGTCGCTGCACCACTGATGACGTCAACTAGTATCCTGTTTGCTATTGCAGGGGCACGTGGTACGGCGCCGATGTGGCCGCAAAGGCCATCAAGCTTCACCCACCAGCAAGCCGGCTGCTGCCACTGTCGCTGTGCTCCGCTGCACCACTTGCAACTGACGAATCAACTTGTATCTTGTCTGTTGTTTGTTATTGCAGGGGCACGTGGCATGGCGCTGATGTGGCCATGAAGGCCATCAAGCTTCCCCCAGGCAGCACCACTCAGGTTTTGAAACTTAACTTGTACCATGTTTGCTATTGCAGGGGCACATGGCACGGCGCTGATGTCGCTGTGAAAGCCATCAAGCTGCCCCCAGGCAGCAAGCTGGCTGCTGCCACTGTCGCTGCACCACTGATGACGTCAACTAGTATCCTGTTTGCTATTGCAGGGGCACGTGGTACGGCGCCGATGTGGCCGCAAAGGCCATCAAGCTTCACCCACCAGCAAGCCGGCTGCTGCCACTGTCGCTGTGCTCCGCTGCACCACTTGCAACTGACGATGCAACTTGTACCATGTTTGTCATTGCAGGGGCACGTGGCACGGCGCCGATGTTGCCGTAAAGGCCATCAAGCTGCCCCCAGACAGCAAGCTGGCTGCTGTTGCGGAGCGCAGGAGCGGCAGCATGCAGGGTGCTGTGCTGTGGGAAGACCCTGCGTCCGCTTGTTCGGTACAGCAGCGGAAGCAGCGGCTGTCAAACCCAGCAGAAGAGATGGCTGTGCAGGTGGGGGGAGTGTGGCACGGCGTTTGGTGCATCCAGTGTCTGGTGTAGTGGCTGCTGAGCAGCCAGAGGACATTCTATACTCTGCAGACACACAGAGCCGAGTGGTTGGGCACATGCAGTTGACAGCATGCACACCATGTGATGTGCGACACGATGATAAGCCTCCCAGCTCTCCCCAACCGCCTGCTACCTGCTCTTGCCTGTTCAGGAAGCTCACTAGCAGCATGTGTCATCCTAGTTTGGTGGCAGCATATGTTTCATGGCCTCAAGCTTTAACACTCTTATACGGGTTGCCCTGTGATCGTGTTTTCTGTACGAAGGAAGCTGCCATTGGCAGCAGCATGTGTCATCCCAACCTAGTGGCTGTGTACAGCATCTCGCTGCGCCCCGCGTTCAAGTGGCACAGCCAAGCAGGCGTGTCCAGCAGCAATCCGGATCTGGTACCTTGGGAGATGCAGATCATCCAGGAGTACTGTGACCAGGTACGTCATCTGACAGGCATGTACAACAAGGTTGGATGTTATCTTACAATGTTGAATTGCTTCACTGCTGATAACCCAGATTTGGTGTCTTGGCACTTCCATATCACCCAGATTTGGTGTCTTGGCACTTCCATATCACCCAGATTTGGTGTCTTGGCACTTCCATATCACCCAGATGTGCGTCAATCAGGCGTTTAATTTGAATGTTGCTTGTGAACAGCTGGGTTGCTAAAGTTGCAATCTGAACATGCCAAGTAGCAGGCATTGCTAGCAGCAACCCTGGTCATGTCCTATAGTGGGAGATGCAGATCAAAGTACTGCGGCCAGGTATGTTACGTGACTGTTACGTAACATGGCTGGTTGTGATGTCACGTTCTGACATGTCACATAGGGCGCAAATTTACCATGTAGGTGACTGATCATGCATGTGTCTCATCTGTGAAAGTCCTACTGATGCTTACCTGACTTACTGCTTAACTTTTGCTGTTTCTGGGCTTCTGTTCCCATGCAGGGGACGCTGCGTGATGCGCTGAACGCACACCTGCTGCTCGACAGAAGCACTGGGACCAACCACAAGCCAACCGTGCTAGCACTGGCACTCCATGTCGCGTGTGCAATGCAGTACCTGCATAAGGTACGGCAGCTATGCGCTTTCGGTGTTGTTCACTTATAGCCAGCTTGCTTTCTCCCACCGCAACTGCTGCTGTACTGGCGGTCATGGCATTGCCGTTTCTTCCCCATCTTGCCCCCAACAGAGCCAGGTGCTTCACAGCGTCCAATGTCCTGCTCAAGTGCATTGCTGTACTGATTTGCCCGCACATCTGCCTGGTTGCACTCTCCCCCAACAGAACCAGGTGCTTCACAGCGATTTGAAGGCGTCCAATGTTCTGCTGAAGCTCACAACGTTAGCAGCCAGCAGCAGCGGCATCCGCACTAGCTTCTCCAGCAGCAGCAGCAGCAGCGGCAGCGGCAGCAGCAATCCTGAAGATGGCGGCAACTGTGCCGTGGGCGACGGCAGCAGCAGCAGCAGCAGGGGCAGCGATGGTGAAGAAGCAGCGGAGGCCAGGAGCAGGTGCAGCACGCGCAGCAGATCAAGCAGGCTGAGCTTGATCCAGCATGGTCAGCTTGTAGGCAAGGTGCGTACACGTGGCGCGTGCTTCGTGGTTGTTGATGTAAACGTGATGGATGCGTCAGCCGGGGTCATACAGCCAGTCGTTCCTGCTGCGAATGCGTACCTGATACGAGTGCATGCTGGCAGCGATCAGCAATGGGGACACATGTTTAAGCACAGTGGTTTGACAAGCTGGCATTGCGCTGTCACATATGCGTCAAAGCTGCACCTTACTGTACACCTTGCTATGCGAACTTGTGTTCTGCCGTGCTGCTGTGCTGTTGCTGTGGTGTGCTGGCACAGGTCTCGGACTTCGGCCTTAGTACTGTGCTGGATCCGGGCGCCACGCACACGACAAAGGCTTGCGGCACACCCACGCACATGGTACAGTTTTGATTGCGAATAACTGCAGCTAGATGGAAATGTTACTTGCGGCTGGAGGTTATATATATACATATATACATATATACATATATACATATACATATACATATATACATACATAAGTATATATAACTTGCAATCTGTTGCGCAGCAGCTGTTTATGCAGCTTTGAATGTTGTTCTTACTATGTTCTCTGTTGGCTAATGCCAGCAGTCGCCAGCAGAAATCGCCACCATGCGGGCAATCACAGCAGAACTACTGTCCAGGAGCAGTTGCCTTGCCAGCTGCTGATGCCTGGCCTCTGTACAGGATCCAGCGCGGTTTGGTGCTCACATATTCATTTTGCCTGCCACTTGCTGTCACCACGTTTTGGTTGAAACAACGTTTCCCTGCAGGCGCCAGAGCTGCTGTTGCATGGGCGTTGTAGAAAAACCAGCTCTGTTTTGATGCTCACATTTCGTTCTCGCCACCTGCTGCCACCGTGTTTTGAATGTTTCCGTTTCCCTGCAGGCCCCAGAGCTGCTGATGCATGGGCGCTGCAGCCGCGCCAGTGACGTGTACGCGTACGGCATCCTGCTCTGGGAGCTGGCCACAAACAACAAGCCCTTTGCAGGTGCGCGGTGTGTTGGTTGTGCGAACACATACAACACCACATGGGGTTGTGCATGTTGTAATTAGATCAGGCATCCTGCTCTGGGAGCTGGCCACCAACAACAAGCCCTTTGCAGGTGCGCAGTGGGTTGGTCGCCCGAGCTCCTACACCACCACCTTGTATACGTATCAATCCACTGCATCCCTAGTGCCACACCCAGCGCACCGTGATTCCCTGTCCGGCGGTTTGTCATCCACATCTTGGTGTTTCGTATTCAAGCCATAGCATTGTCCTGCTTGTTGTACCGCGCTTGCAGACGTGCCGCAGCCGCTGCTGGGCCACTGCGTGATCAACAGGCAGCTGCGGCCATCCTGGCCCCCGCCTTCACTTGTGGTCACCTACATCATCCCAAAACCTCTCGTCAAGCATCACCCAACATGCCGCCAAACAGCACTCCATACAGCGGCAACTTTAGAATGCCGCACTCGACACCCCCTGATCAATCATCCTGTCCTGCATTTCGTACTGCAACTGCAGACGTGCCGCAGCCGCTGCTGGGCCACTGCGTGATCAACAGGCGGCTGCGGCCCTCCTGGCCCCCGCTTCAACTTCTAGTTAGACACCCATACCCCGCGCAACATGTATGACCAAACATGCTGCCAAATAGCACTCCATACAGCGGCAACTGCATAATGACGCACCTATCGCCCCCTGTCCTGCTTGTTGTACCGCGCTTGCAGGCGTGCCGCAGCCGCTGCTGGGCCACTGCGCGATCAACCGGCAGCTGCGGCCCTCCTGGCCCCCGCTTGAAATTACTCCCAAACCCCTCGATATGCATCGCGCAACATGCTGCCGAACAGCACTCCACAGCGCCACTGCATAGTGCTGCACCTGGCGCCCCCTGATAATCAATTTTGTCCTGCTGTTTGTGAATGCGCTTGCAGACGTGCCGCAGCCGCTGTTGGGCCACTACGTGATCAACAGGCAGCTGCGGCCCTCCTGGTCCCCGTTTTGTCACACACATACCCCTCTGAAATTGCACCACCCAACATGTTGCCTAAGCGGCGGTCCCTGATTCTAGGCCTTGTCCTGCTGTTTGTTCCGCCACTGCAGACGTGCCGCAGCCGCTGCTGGGCCACTGCGTGATCAACAGGCAGCTGCGGCCATCCTGGCCTCTGCTTGAAATTGTATTCCTACACACCAAAATCGTACAACCCGCATCATCAAACATGTTGCCAAACAGCACTGCGTACTGCGGCAACTGCATAATGCCGCACTGTCCTGTGTTTTGTATTGCCATTGCAGATGTGCCGCAGCCGCTGCTGGGCCACTGCGTGATCAACAGGCAGCTGCGGCCATCCTGGCCCCCTCAGTTGAAGGCCAACCCTGACTTTCAGGGCCTGCTGCAGCTTGCCGACCTCTGCTGGTGCCACAACCCGCACATGCGGTGCGTAGTGCGTACTTCGGGCTGTGCTGGTCTCAATCTGGTTGAATGGGCTGTGCCGTGGCAGTACTTGTTGGTTGCGCATTGTGGGTGTGCTTGGGTGTGCTGATGCGGCTGGCAGACCTCTGCTGGTGCCACGACCCGCACATGCAGTGCGTAGTGCGTACTTCGGGCTGTGCTGGTCTCAATCTGGTTGAATGGGCTGTGCCGTGGCAGTACTTGTTGGTTGCGCATTGTGGGTGTGCTTGGGTGTGCTGATGCGGCTGGCAGACCTCTGCTGGTGCCACGACCCGCACATGCAGTGCGTAGTGCGTACTTCGGGCTGTGCTGGTCTCAATCTGGTTGAATGGGCTGTGCCGTGGCAGTACTTGTTGGTTGCGCATTGTGGGTGTGCTTGGGTGTGCTGATGCGGCTGGCAGACCTCTGCTGGTGCCACGACCCGCACATGCAGTGCGTAGTGCGTACTTCGGGCTGTGCTGGTCTCAATCTGGTTGAATGGGCTGTGCCGTGGCAGTACTTGTTGGTTGCGCATTGTGGGTGTGCTTGGGTGTGCTGATGCGGCTGGCGAGCCTCTGCTGGTGCCACAACCCGCACATGCGGTGAGAATGTGTGCAGAGATGCGTTCATTGTGGTCCCGTTTTGTTGATGACCCATGCATGCAAAGGCATTGTGTGGCAAGCTGGCTGTGTGCATAGGTCTGGATACGTGAGGCGTCTAGGACCCTCTCAGCTGAAGGCCAACCCAGACTGGCAGGGGCAGCTGCAGCTGGCAGACCTCTGCTGGTGCCGCGACCCACACATGCGGTGAGATTGCGTGCAGATGCGATTGGCTTTGTTCCTAGTTTGTGGTGTGGCAAGCTGGCAATGCGCATGCAGACAACAGTGTGTACAAGCTTGCTGTGTACATAAGTGTGGGTGCATGTGACCTCTTGGACTCCCTCAGTTGAAAGACGTGGCAGAGCTTCAGGCGCTTGTCCAGAGAGCAGCGCTCACAGCAGACATGCGGTGACTGCCCAGCCTTGACATGTCCTGCTCCTGCTGCTTGATCTCTTGCAGGCCTACGTTCACCGAGATTGTGGCAGAGCTTCAGCGCCTTGCCAAGAGCGAAGCGCCCGGCACACATGCACGACATGCCCTGCTGCTGCTGCTGCGTCATTACTTGCAGGCCTACGTTCACAGAGATTGTGGCAGAGCTTCAGCGCCTTGCCAAGAGCGAAGCCCCCAGCAGCGCCCTCGCAGAGCGCCTCCAATGCGCTATCGCAGAATGCGCCGTCGAAACGCAAGAGGCGGCAGCAGCTGGGGGAGCCGGCAGCAGCAGCGGCAAGAGTGAGTCAAAGAAGCTCGAAGGTTTGTACGGCAAGTGGAGTCTTTCTTGGAGGCGGGTGTTCAAACCCGGGGATGAGAAAGCTGGAGGTATTGGGGCTGGTACTGCACTAAACGGGAGTCCGAATAGCAGCATTCGTGGTGCTGGTGGTGTCGGCAGCAGCAGCAGCAGCAGTGCGGGCTTCAGTGGGGTGAGTTCTGTGAGTGGGGTGAGTGGGCTGGTGGATGCGGATGTAGCAGCAGCAGCAGCAGCGGTTGTAGCTGCAGAGCCTGCTGCAGCTGGTGGTGGCAAGCCTGCTTGGATGAGGTAGCAAGTTGCGGCAGCGGGCTTGCATAATTTGCCCGCACAATAACGTGGGCCAGCTTTGATGATGGTTGCCCCTTCTTGCTATGGAGTGTTTGATTGATTGATAAACGATTAGTCTTGATGAGGCATCGTTGAGTGCTGCGCTGTTGTTATGTGGTGTGTCGCTATTGTGGCTGCATCGCTGTTACAAACAGCTCAGCAGCAGCAGCACCAGCAGAAGCAGCAGAAGCATGCTGGTGCCTTGTCAAGCTGCCCACGCATGGGCACGTATGTCGGGCAGGTGCAGGCATAACAGTGGGTATATGGATGTGTTGTTCTTGCTGCACATATCACCATTTGTTGTTATTGGGCTAAACTGCAAACATGCCTCTTGGCAGGCTCTCCAACCCTGCCAATGTGAGAGAGGTTGGTTACCTGTGGGTCCATTCACCATCTGAGATGGTATGAGCGGCGCATGTGCACTTGGTGGTTTGGGTGTCTTGTCGGTGTTGTTTCGGCGACTGCCATATGTGGTTTGAGCCACACAGTAGCACCTACGTTGCTTCGCAGGTCAACAGCGCTGCAGACAGGTGCGTGTGCAAGGTACAGAAGTGCTGAAATCAGCATGACTGTTTGTGTGGGGCCGTGTTGGTGTGCTGTCAGACGTCTACTACATACCCAGTAGGCGGCTTCGATTTGTTGCCTGTTGCTATCTGCAGAAGCAGTAGTGTGCTGCCTGTTTGGGGAAATGTCATGTAGGCGGCTGTTCAGAGCATTTCGCCTAGTGCGTGGATTGACACTGCTTGCTTGGCTGGTGTGCATCCAACTGCTGATCAGATGACGCACATCTTATTCAGGCGCAGTGTCTGTGGATCGTCTGGTCCTGCAACTAATACATTGATTAGTGCGGTTGCAGGACGGTTGGGTTGGTCAAATGCTCGCTGTATCTTGGATGTCTGCATTGCAGACATGCCTAATGGCTGGATGGGGTGGATGGGTGCTGTCGCTTGACAAGCTGTGGGCTCAAAGTGCTGATACCACTGCAGATTGAGATGCAGCGCCTGTTTGAAATGCCAAGTACCTAGTATGTTGTCAGGTGCTGTTGCGTGACAGTTGGCGCCTCAAAATGCAAACACCTACTGCACGTTTGAGATGCAGCGACTGCTTTGAAAGGTGACATACGTAGTATGGGGTTGGGTGCTGTTGCGTGACACAGACTCAAAGTGCTGGTACCACTGCAGCTTGAGATGCAGCGCCTGTTTGAAGTGCCAAGTACCTAGTATGTGGTCAGGTGCTGTTGCTTGACAGCTGGCGCCTCAAAATGCAAATACCTACTGCACGTTTGAGATGCAGCCCCTGCTTTGAAAGGTGACATACGTAGTATGGGGTGGAGTGCTGTTGCTTGACAGCTGCGGACTCAAAATGCAAACACAAACTGCACGTTTGAGATGCAGCCCCTGCTTTGAAAGGTGACAAATGTGTTATGGGGTTGGGTGCTGTTGCTTGACAGCTGTGGACTCAAAATGCAGTTACCTACAGCACGTTTGGGATGCAGTGCCTTGACTTAAACGGCATCGTACCTAGTATGTGGTTAGGGGTTGTTGCTTGACAGCTGTGGGCGTGTGAACTGACACAACCTACAGCTTGTGATGTTTGCACTGTCAGTATTTCCTGCTGTGGGACGCCACATGCCATGAACTGTTGTGTATGGCAGTTGATGAGTAAGATTGACTGGTTACTGCAAATGCGGCTGCCGGCGGTTATGATGAGCACTGTTTGATATGTGTGGCAGGCTAGTAAGCGGTAGCCGTAGCAACAATTTGATATGCGTGGATATGCACTGATTGTATGGCAGGTTCCTGGCAGGCCTGATTGTCAATAATGAAGTTGCTCACAACAGTTGCTGCGTCATGCAGACGTTGTGCTGGTGTGAGCTAGCAAAGCATTCTGGCGTCTGCACACATTCTTGCATTGCAGCGATACTTACAATGCACGTGGGCATCGCTTTGAAAGTAAGAGCTGTGCTGGTTTACATGCAGCGCTTGCGTGCATTGTGGTGCCTCGCGCACGGCCCGCCAGCTGACATTCTGAACGGAAGTTTATGTTATGTGTTATGTTATGGTATGTTATGACAAGAGCATTGGAATGCAAGAACATGCAGCTCACAGTGCCAACACTGCTGTTCCTTGCTTGCGCATCAGCGTTGGCAGAGCATTGTTGAAAGTGGTTGAGGGGCTGAGGGGTCTTCAATATTACCAGCTGTTCATAAAAATTTCGGCCAGGCGCACTGAAGCTGTGCCGGGGGCTGATCAGTTGCAGCATGTGTGCACACTGAGGGACCATTAAGCCTTGCTCTCCTAGGCTGTGATTGTTTTGCGGCGCCGCTATGGGCATGTGAGGCTGCTCGGCAGTTGCTCAAGTTGCAGCACTGGCGGTTGCACATACACTGATCTGTGTTCTTGGTTGCTGTAAGGGCTTGTAGGGCTTGCAGGTGGTGGTGTGTGAAGGACACGTGCTATGGCCTGCACTGTGGCATTGCCACTGTTGCTGCTGGGTGGTGCAACAATCAGCTCACTTGCTCTGGCTTGCCAGCAAGCACCAAAGAGACCATGCTGGTGGTCCTGTTGCAGTTGCAGCAGCAAGAAGGCTCCTGCATTCACAGAGACCAGGAGGTGTGGGTCCAGGCGATGTCGTGCCACCTCAAAGTGCTGCATTGGGTGTGGTGCAACAGGCATGCACAAGGACTGCGCTGCATTGCCACAACCACCGGCGTGGATTGGAGTGTTGATCTGTGTGTTTTGGGCTGTAGTCACAGCTGCAGCAGGCATGCACAAGACCAGGTGCTGTTGGCGGTTGGTTCGGCTGCAGATTCGACCCAGTGTTGAGTGTGGGTGAGGCGTGCTATGGTGCTTCACACATACCAGTGCCAACACTGCTGTGGCTTGTGGTTTGTTAGTGGCTCAACAGCAACTGGCCGCAGGCTTGCGTGGCCATGCTCGATGCTGGTCTTGTGCGTTGTTTCAGCGCTGTATTTGCGTCGTGCGTCTGGTGTGTTAGGTGGGAGCGGTGAGACACGACAGGGACCGACTGCCCGCACTATTCCAAACAAATAAGCCATGCAGCAAGGTTCAAACACTGTGCCACACGAGCTGTTGCATGTCATGTTGTCTGTTACATTCGCTTAGGGGTGGTTTCCTGTAAGCGCCAGGGGTTAAGGATACAGGTGCTGTGGCTTGCGCATGGGCTGGGCCGGAGGTGCGTGTTCAGGGCACATTTGACGAAGGGGTGTATGTACGACAACTTGCAGTTGTTGCTGGTGCTGGGCAGGAGCACTAATGTTGCGATGTGTACTGTTATCATCGTTGATGCATTTGCACGACTGCTAGACATTGAATATGCCCATGAATGCTTGTGTTGTAGAACAGGTGTGCAGGTTTTGTTTACTAGGATCCTACCGGACAGCGCTGTGGGATGAATTTCAACAGCCTGTGTGCGGCCGCAATTCTGCACAGACTGAGCATTGCAGCAGGCTATTAACTTTTGAAAAAATCTGCTAAGGATTTGCTGCAGTGAGTACTCATTTGCTGTGGAACTGCATCAGCCTTGCATGTTGAGAATTGCGCTTGCTGTAATGTCTGTTGAGGTGTCCAAAGGACTGTGCCTACGTGCGCTTGCGCGGCGGATGCAGCAGCACGGCGACGAGCATCCAGTGGTCGTCTATGCACATTCGGGGTGTTTTGCATGCTCTTTAGAGCACACTGCGAGTGTGGCACGCGTACGTGGTCTGCCTGCCTGGTTCTAGGTCGGGGGTGCATCAGCATACTCTCAGTGATTGAAATGTTCCCTAGGTAGGCTCAGTGTAAATGCCACCTCCATTCAAAGCAAGCTGCAATCCTGCGACTTGTGTTACTCTTGTACGCCGAAAAGTCGCAAATGCATCTCAAAGGGGGTCTGTGTCGGACTCTAGGGATGTGTTGGTAGAAAAGAAGCCTAAAAAGAATAAGCATGCCCAAACCCTAGTTGGATGTGTGACGTGGCTGAAACAGATGTTCAGAGCCGCCCCTGCTAAAGGAAGAGTTACGATTCAAATATATTGTGAAACACGCTTTATCTGATGCAGGAGGTGCAGCTCGCGTGATGACTCTAATCCGTACCTGCGTCAAGCCCGGGCAGTGGCGATACCTCCTTGTTGTTGGCGAATCACAGATGATTCAGGGCCTTTAACGTGTTGTTGGCAGCAGTAGGGTCCGTTGGCTGGCGCTTTGTATAAACCAACAGCAGCACTAGCTTCAAGCTACTAGCTTGAGCTACCCACTAAGCCTGCTCGCACACACATTCAGCCATACCTCCCACAACGTGAGGCAGCCGCTACCAGCACGTACACTCAGGTAAACTACTGCATGCAAGGCGTCACTCCACAACCCCAGCTTGCCCACCTGCACTGCTGTTGCTGTGCCACTTGCTGTTTGCACAACCATGCTGTATGCTGCTTACAGTCGTGATGCAGCATGTCGCGCTCATCATGCAAGGAACTGTCTTACACGCAGATACAAGTCATGCAGCGTATCAGCAGCACGGCCGCAACAGTGCAGTTCATCATACAAGGCAGGTAGCGGCTCTAGGCGACACGTGATGTCGCAGCAGCATGGCCAAAACCTATTTGGTAAGCAGTACGTGGTATGAAAGTTTGCCAACACCATCACGGTTGCCACAGTTTGCCTCATCAGCTGCAGTGCCTTGTCTGATCTCAACCAATATGCCCAGTCAGTTGATGCTATGGCTTGATCTGGTGATTTGATGATGATGATGATGATGATGATGATGATGATGATGATGATGATGATGATGATGATGATGATGCCCAGTCTGTGCATGGTGCAGTGGTCAATTGAGCACTGAGTCCTCACCATCGCTGCACTTCTTTCTGCTGTGCAGTGCAAACAGGCAGCAGCAGCGCCGCAGGCAACTCTCCTGCAAGCAGCAAGGCGGTTGTCAGCATCCTGCGGTCACCCAGAGGGTCAACTGCCGGTTCTCCTGCGTCTGCTGCTGCTCGCTTGCTCAGCAGCAGCAGCAGCCCTGCAGCTGACAGCGCTGCAAAACCAAGCGGCTTCTTCATTGCAGTTGACAGCGATGGCAGCAATCACAGCAGCAGTAGCACTGCAGGGCGTTGCGCAACACCGCGTGGTGTGACATTCAGCGATGGCGGCTGCTGCACAGAGCCCCCTCCAGCTGGCAGCAGCAACTGCAACAGCGCAGCAACCAGGAGGATGCGAGCTCTGTCTATCGATCCTGCATGCCAGACACCAGGCAGCAGCAGCAACAGCACGGTCAACACCCGCACCATGTACGGGCCAGACAGCCAGCTCACACCCAGCAGTGCAGCTGCTGGTGGAGTGTATGGCTGTCCTGCAAGCGGCAGTCAAACCAGCAGGGCTTACCAGGTTTCAAGACTGCTGCACGGCAGTGCAGCGCCAGTCACTCCGCAGCAAGCTGGCAGTGTAACATTGTTACGTGAGTCATATGACGGAAGCTCCTGCAGAGGCAGCAGCAGCGGCGGCGGTGCTGGTGCGATCGGCAGCCACACCAGCAGCGACGGTGGTTGGGGTGCGGTGCGAGCATCATTTGCAGGTGACAGCTCTGACGGCAGCAGCAACAGCTGCAGCGTCAGCAGACGCAGCAGCACACTGGGGCCGTCAGATAGTAACACCAAAAGTTGGCTAGACTTGGTGTGTAACAGCAGCAGCAGCAGTGTTAGTGCACCTGGAGGGAGGGGCAGTTGCCGCACCAACAGCAGCAGCAGCATGTTGAGTCCCCGAAGCCAAAGCTGCGGCGGTGGCGGTAACAGCAGCAGCAGCAGTGGCGGCGCTGGGCCCAGCAGCAGCGGCGGCAGTGCTAAGCATTATGGTGCTTGGTACCTCAAAACGAGGGACTGGGATTATGTGAACAGCTCTGTGCAGCATGGCAGCACATGGTGAGCAGCAAGCCTCCTTCTGTTGCATGTGTGGGGTGCAGACGTGTGCCGGTGGATGTGATTAGCCTCTGTTTCCAGTGCTGTGTGCACATGTCCATGCACGATGCTGCGTGGTGTATCATCACGTGTCTACAAGCACACAGGCAGCGCCTGCTTGTGCTCACATACATGCTGCTGAACCTGCTGGACGTATACCTCTGCAGTGCTGACCATGAGAGGGTCCAAGAACGTGTACCCTCCCTTTGCACAGCAGCTGTACAAGTATCTTGACCACGTGGAACTATTCCTGTTCCCTGTACCTTGAAGATCCAACTTTGTTTTGCCCATGCAGGTCGCGGGAGTCCAAGCACTTGCAGCAGCTGGAGGAGCAGCAGCGCTTTGCGCAGCAGCTGCAGCAGATCGCAGATGCATCCGCAGCACCCACCACAGCAGCAGCATCAGGCGCAGCAGCGTCACCATCATCATCAGCAGCAGCAGATGCAGGAGCTCTAGCAGCTATAGTCGAGGGGCTAGGCCCTGGTGCAGATGCAGCAGAAAAGCTTGCGGCAGCTGCTGCTGCTAATCCAGCTCTGCTGATAGCAAACACGTGGGCACTAGATTGCATAACCGAAGAGACAGAAACTGGCTTTACTGGGGTCGGGGGCTCTAAACACAAAGATCATGGGTTGCAAGGCGCGGCCTATACAGAACATGGTGAAGGGGATGTTGGTGCGAGTGCTGGTAGTGCTAGTGGTACAGCGAATGCAGAAGCAGCAGTGAGTGAGGCAGAAAGAGCAGAAGCTGAGGCGGCAGCAGCGGTGCAGCAGTACTACCGGCAGCTGAATGAGGCTGCGTGGCAGCAGGCGGCGCTGAACGCGCAGGTGAAGGGCACGTACGGGCTCAAGGCGTACAAAGGTGAGGCAACGGTGGTGCTGCTTGTGGAATAGTGACCATGCATGCTCCAGGCTGTATGCTCTTTTTGGACTGCTGGCGGCAGAGTGTATCTTGACGCGAGGTGACCTCTGGGATGTTTGCTGTGAACCTCAAATGTAATGCTTGCGTGCTGCAGAGTTCATGCGTGTGCACGGCTGGCGCCAGTCAGCCTCGCTGCAGTGACCTCAAGTGTGGCCACATTGTCTCATGTTTGCTGTTTGTGTGATGCTTGCTGTTAGCCCCAAGTGTACCACGGTGTCTGCGCTCATGCTCTGATGCTTGTGTGCTGCAGAGTTCATGCGTGCCCACGGCTGGCGCCAGTCAGCCTCGCTGCAGAAGCTGCCCATGCCGAGTGAGCAAGACACCCAGCTGGCAGCAAAGCGGCAGCAGCAGGAGATGCGGCAGGCGCAGCAGCAGCTGATGCTCAGCCGCAGGAGCATGCAGCAGCAGCAGCTGCAGCAGCAGCCGGAGCAGGAGCTGGGCAGTCGACCCAGCAGCAGTGATGCACCTGCTGGGCAGCCGGGTGTGGACAAGCAGCAGCAGCAGCAGGGATATCCGCAGTATTTGCACCAGTTGCTGCCGCCACTTCTGTATGTCAAACCACTCCAGCTGCCGCAGGGGTCTGAAGCTTCAATGCCCACAGCAGCAGCGACAGCAGCAGCAGCAGACCCCGTCACAGAGCCGGCAACAGCAGCAGCAGCAGCAGCAGCAGCAGCAGCACCAGCACCTGCTGGCCACACAACAGCAGCAGCAGCAGCAGCACTGGCAGTGCCCAAGCTGAATCTAGCAGAGGTGCACAGGGTGAACAGGCAGCTGCATGAGCTGCAGAAAGCCTGCCACCCCGAATCAGGCCTCGATAGTGACGACTTCCGGCTGCTGCAGGCACTCCTGACAGGAGGCAGAAGTGCGCTACAGTCTGCTGCTGGTGGTGCTAGCTGCAGCAGCAGGGGCGCGGGGTGCAGCCGTAGTAGGTATGAGAAGGGTGGGCATCAAGATCAGTGTATGTTGATTAGCAGGTGTGGCAGCCCTGTGCAGCAGCAGCAGCAGCAGCAACGGTTAGGGAGCCCCAGGTGGAGCAGCAGTCGGAGCGGCAGCAGCAGCAGCAGGCAGGCACTCTTGGCCAGAACGCCTAGGAGCTCTGCCGTAGCTGCTAGTGCTGTAGCTGCTTTCAGTGGCAGCAGCAGCAGCGCGGTAGTGCGCGAAATGGTACATCGGACCGGCAGCAGGAGTGCTAGGGCGGCGACGGTTTCTGGTTGCAGTGCTGCAGAAAGGTCCCTGCCATGGCAGCAGCATCAGCAGCTGCGGCACGCTACTGTTGCTGTAGCATGCATGCATGGCAGGAGTCCTGCTGCTGCTTGTAGGGCAGTAGAGAGCGCTGGCAGCATCAGCAGCGACAGCGGCAGCAGCAATGGGCACGCGTTGCCAGCGGCAGCAGCAGGGGCCAAACCGCGCCAGCAGCAGCAGCAACAGCAGCAGCAGTTGCTGCCCCTGCTGGGGCATCCGCAGCAGCATGTTGGTATAGCCATTCCCCACAGAACACAATCAACTGGCAGTGCTATCACACCTGATGTGCTGCTGCACTACTCACCTGCCAGTGCGCCGGGTGTTGCTTGTGGCACCAATGCTGCAGTGTCCTGCAGCAGCAGCAGCAGCAGCAGGAGCGGCATGGCTTCCGCAGGTGCCACATTACTGTCACCACGGCAGCAGCAGCAGCAGCAGGCGGGTGCCGCATCAGCAGTTTCATTCCCCCCAGCAGCAGCAGCAGCAGCAGCAGCAGCAGCAGCAGCAGCAGCAGCATTCAAGGCTGAGCAGCAGCGCAGGGGCAGCAGCTGCAGCAGCGCAGGGGCAGCAGCTGCTGCAGCAGCAGCAGCAGCAGCTAGTGGCCGGTTGAGCTCTTATGCTAGTAGCCTTGTGGCGCCTGTCTGCTGCGACATCAGCTACACGTTAACACCACGATCAGCTGCTGCTGTAAGTGGCAGCGGTGGTAGCAGCAGTGCAGGCGGCAGCAGAGGAGGGTTGTGTTCGCCACGTCAGCGCTTGAGCACTCCCAGATCTGCACGCTGCTGATGAATTATGTGATGGCAGCTGCCTGTTCTCTCAGCGGCCGTCAGTTCAAACTGGGAAGGCTTCCCTGCGAATTTTGGCAAACCCTGTTGAGGGCCCTCATGGTGCTGAACGGGATGTAGCAATCTGATCACTGCTCCTTGCAATGTTTGTTTGTGTTTGGGCAAACCCTGATTGGCATATGCATGCAAGACATGAGCTGGCAGCTGCAGTGCACAACTGCTGGTGCTTGGCTTGCGCAGCAGCAACAAGATGTCTGTGGTGTGCGTCTGAATCATTCATGCTTGAGTGTGCGTCTGAATCATTCATGCTTGTGGTGAGGTACTATCTATTTCATGGCGCACTGAACGTTCCCTTGACTGACAGACTATGCTGATCATGCTGTGAAGCAGCACTGAACTACGTGCGCAGTCGCACTGGCAATGCTGTCAGCTGGTTCGCAGTGGCTCTGCAGACCTGGTGGCATGATTGGCTGGGGTTGTCACGTCTTTCAGCTGCACGCTGGTGGCAACAAGTTCTGTCAATAATTGAGATTGCTTTTGTGCCATAAGACTTGAAGTCTGTCCGACAGGCTGAGCCTGGCAGGCCTGGTCGTTGATTGCTCATTTGCAGGCACTGCCGGCGCCTCAGGCTGATGCAGCTGGCAAGACTAAGAATTGAATTCAATGGGTTGAATGCGACAGTGCTGCAATTGCTCGCATTAAGTTTTGCTGGTAATGCATCCCTGCAGCTCTATTTTCTGCTGCACAGCGGTGGTTGCATGTGAGTTGGCCAGCGGGACATGGGTCCCAAATGAAGCCATCAACGACCGAGCATGTCTGCAGAATGGCTGCATGTACCACAAAGACATTACGAGTCAATGAGTCGTTTTCTGAGAGCGTGTTTGACGACTGTACTCTGAGGTATCCTTGCACTGGGGCCCTGCCTGACTTGCGCGGGACATTTGCACGGACATTTGCACGGAGGTTTCAGCTGCATATGCACGAATGCCACCGGTGGCCAGGAACTCCTGCTCAGTGCTTTCAATTTGCTTGCAAGCAGCGTCACACGTCTCTTCCCGGCTTTGGGATTCGTTTGGTCTCTTCAAGGCGATCAAAACGTGTACTGTGTTGCCGCTTTGTGAACTCAAGCTGGTAAAACCATCGATTATTTCTGTCGATATTGCTTTTCAGTGATTTCCTAAAGTCCAAGGACCGTGCAATCACTCGTTTGAAACGCAGAACCCGCAGAGTTCTTGCTGCTGTGAGTGCGTTCTGACTCTCCATAGGCTCCAACCGGTGCCTACACGATCACCTTTTACACTTGGGTCACTTAGGCGTGCAAGTGCAGACGTAGTCTGTGTACAGCCGCCCCTCCTTGTCTTCTTCGTTCTCACCAGTCAGTCAAGATGGCCAACCTGCACGGCGATAACTTCCTGTTCACATCTGAGTCCGTGAATGAGGGACACCCTGATAAGCTGTGCGATCAGGTGCGGGCGCGCTGTGAAGTGGAAGAGCAGCAGCAGTGGGGCTGAGCATGCGGGCGTGGCCTTCAGTCAGAACGCGCACTGGCAGCAACAGCTGCAATACGTATTCGCGATCAATGCAATCATTTGATTGCGACCAGCATGTTGCTGCGTTGCCAGCGCAACCGCTACCTACGCCTGTTTGGGCGCCTGGCACGCACTGCAGCTGACCCAGTGCTCCCCGCTGCTGCTTCACTTTTCGTCACGCAGGTGTCCGATGCCATTCTGGACGCATGCCTGGAGCAGGATCCTCTCTCCAAGGTGCGCAGCAGCCTTTGACAGGAATCCAGCAACCAGAGTGTGCCTCGCCAGAACAGTCGCAGCTCCGCACCTTGCCAGCAGCAGCACCAGCTGTTATATGCACCCGCTTATCAGTTCGTGTTTGGAACCGCAGGTGGCCTGCGAGACTGCCACCAAGACTGGCATGGTGATGGTGTTCGGTGAAATCACCACCAAGGCCAAGGTGAACTACGAGGAGATTGTGCGCAAGACCTGCAAGGGCATCGGCTTCATCTCCGAGGATGTGGGCCTGGATGCAGACACCTGCAAGGTGCTGGTGCACATTGAGGAGCAGTCCCCTGACATTGGCCAGGGAGTGCACGGCATGGGCACCAAGACCCTGGAGGAGACTGGCGCAGGTGCGGCTTGCAGGACAGCAGCCAAAGCAGCAGCAGCAGCAGCTTTCAGCATAGCTGATCTGCAGCAGTAGCGCGGTGGATGCTGCTGTGTGGCACAGCAGCGCAGACAGCCGACGGGTGTAGTTTTGGCGGGAAAGCAGCGACGAGCAGCATCAGCACATTGTGCGCCTGCAAGCAGCGACAGCTGCTGCATGCATTTGCATTTGCAAGCTATTGGTGTTTTCTTCAATGTGCATGCTTTTGCTTCCAAGGAGTCTGCGCATGTAAGCTTGCACAACAGCGTTGACTTCGTTCACTTCTGCTGCATACTGCACCACGATGCATGCTCGGTGCCTGCAACCATCACAGCCACGCAACTCCAACCACACACACATACATCACATCACCGAACCCTTCATCTCACTGTCAACTCCTGCAGCTGACCCATGTTACATTCATGCCACTGCCGAGCACCCCGTGTCACTACACAGCAACTTCTGGTAAATGCATCATTGGTAACAACGGCTTTCACCCCTGCTATTATCCCTGGTTTGAAGTTCCCCCTGTTTGAACCCTGCAGGTGACCAGGGCCACATGTTTGGCTACGCTACCGACGAGACGGTGGAGCTGATGCCGCTCACTCACGTACAACTCCAAACACACACCTAGAGCACATCATCAAACCCCTGTCATCACTGTCATTTCCTGCAGGTGACCAGGGCCACATGTTTGGCTATGCCACCGACGAGACGGTGGAGCTGATGCCGCTCACGCACGTGCTGGCCACCAAGATCGGCTACAGGCTGACCGAGGTCCGCAAGAACGGCACATGCGGCTGGCTGCGCCCAGACGGCAAGACCCAGGTGCGTGTTGTTACGTGTTGCCGGCATGCTTGAGTTGGTTGCTGGTATGCATTGTGCATGTTCAGATTATGCCAAGACAGTCTGGCTGCGCCCAGACGGCAATCCGCAGGTGCGTAGCGCAGGCATGATGGATGTGTAGAGTTGCTTATGTGTGTGTGTGTTGCGGTGTGCGTTAGCATTGCGCATGTGCAGATCATGCTCAGTGCTTGAACGGCACATACGGCTGGCTGCGCCCAGACGGCAAGACTCAGGTGCGTGGCGCAGGCATGATAGGGGGGTTTTCTCGTCTCACTTTGTGCGTCAGCATTGTGCATGTGCAGATGGTGCTTAGTTGGGGGTTGGCACATGCTCATGCCCATGGCTGCGCCCAGACGGCAAGATTCAGGTGCGTGCGCAGGCATGATAGAGTTGCTGATATGTGTTGTGTTGTGCATGTGCAGATCATGCTCGGTGGGTTGCAATGGCACATGCTCATTCTCACGGCAAACCGACTGTGTGGATAAGTGCAGCTGTAAAGCCATTGAGATGCCCAAGAGTTGGTGAAACATGTTGTCAACAGCTCCACGTGATGCCTGCGCCCGCACCCAGTTGGCAAGGCACACGTACATTGCAAGCATACTTCATTTGTTTCCACGCACTGTAACAGCAGTGGCAAATCGTGTTCCTTTCCATCTTCCAGTTTGGGCGCACACGTGTCGTGTATACTATGTAGCCACCCGCCCACCCACTAACTGCCCATCACCGCCTCTTCTTGTGTTCTTCAACTCATTGTTTGTTTACGTACCAGGTGACCGTGGAGAACAAGAAGGAGGGCGGCGCGGTGGTCCCCGTGCGCGTGCACACTTACCCACCCCACCCACCAAACCATTGACCAACCCTGCCTCCTTTTGTGCTGTTTTGTGCTGTGCATTTTGAATCGCCAGGTGACTGTGGAGTACAAGAAGGAGGGCGGCGCTGTGGTGCCGGTGCGCGTGCACACCATCCTCATCTCCACGCAGCACAACCCTGACGTGACCAACGAGACCATCCACAAGGAGCTCATGGAGCACGTCATCAAGCCCGTTGTGCCTGAGAAGTACCTGGACGAGCAGACCATCTTCCACCTCAACCCCTCTGGTGAGCTGTTACATGTGTTATGTGACACGTTGTATGATATGAGATGTAACATGGGATGTAATTTCATCAAACCGGTCGTGCCTGAGAAGTACCTGGACGAGCAGACCATCTTCCACCTCAACCCCTCCGGTGAGCGCTGACTGTGTTACGTAACATGTAACCTGCATGGCAATTGATCCAGCAGAAGCTTCCTTGTGGTTTTTGGGGTGATCTGCTTGGGTTGCATTTGCTGCTGCAGTTCGCTTCGTGATTGGTGTTTCTGTCTGTTGGCCGACCATTTTGTGTGAAAGCACTTGCCTCATATGTCATGCTCATGCTTCGCTTGACTGTATGCTTGCGGGCCGCTTTCCGTAGCTCGTGCGCCTAAGTTGCGCTTGCATCTGTGGCTGATCTGCTTACGGTGTGTATGCATCTGCAGGCCGCTTCGTCATCGGTGGGCCCCACGGTGATGCTGGCCTGACTGGCCGCAAGATCATCATTGACACCTACGGGTGCGTGCCTGGCCTAGGACTACAGCATCACACAGCCTGGAACCATAGCATCATACAGCCCACAGCAGCACACTTCGTTTGTGCAGCGGCTGGGGTGCGCACGGCGGTGGCGCGTTCAGCATAGCATACAAGACACCAGGCACCAACCACGCGTATCTTCAATAGCCTGACCTTGTGCTGCTGCTGCTTGACCTTCTTTCGTTTTTGCAGTGGCTGGGGTGCACACGGCGGTGGCGCGTTCAGCGGCAAGGACCCCCCCAGGCACTGACCACATGTATCTTCTATAGCCTGACCTTATGCTGCTGCGGCTGCTGTGTCTTCTTCCATGTGTTTTCTGCTTATGCAGCGGCTGGGGTGCTCACGGTGGTGGCGCGTTCAGCGGCAAGGACCCCACCAAGGTGGACCGCAGCGGTGCATACATTGCACGCCAGGCAGCCAAGTCCGTGGTGGCCGCAGGCTTCGCACGCCGCTGCCTGGTGCAGGTGAGGGGGCTGCACAACCGCTTGTTTGGTTCGTGACTAAGTATCCTTGAAACTTAAGTTGTCTGTTGCGAGCAAGTCGTTTAGATGAGCCCAAAGGTAGTGTGCCTGGATCTGAGTCAGCAGCTGGCTGCAATCCCTGCAACTGTTATAATTGTTACCTTTGTTGTTACATCCAGGTTTCATACGCCATCGGTGTGGCCGAGCCCCTGTCCATCCACATGGACCTACGGCACCGCCAAGGAGGGCACAAACGACAAGGCCATATCAAACCCTTCCATGTCCTAACATGTTGTAACTGTTACTTTTCTTTATCCATCCAGGTGTCATACGCCATTGGTGTGGCCGAGCCCCTGTCCATCCACGTGGGCACCTACGGCACTGCCAAGGAGGGCACAAACGACAAGGCCATATCAAACCCTTCCATGTCCTAACATGTTGTAACTGTTACTTTTCGTGATCCATCCAGGTGTCATACGCCATTGGTGTGGCCGAGCCCCTGTCCATCCACGTGGACACCTACGGCACCGCCAAGGAGGGCACCAACGACAAGGCCATCCTGGCAGCAGTGAAGAAGGCATTCGACTTCAGGCCAGGAATGATTGCCAAGTCTCTGGACCTGATGCGTGGCGGCAACCACCGCTACCAGAAGACTGCAGCGTACGGCCACTTTGGTCGCGATGATGCCGACTTCACCTGGGAGGTGCGTGCTTGTGTGTGCGCCTTTACATGACAAGACTTCTTAGTGATTTACATGTGTTGTTGCGGGGACGCATCAGTGGCTTGCTGACATGCCCAGCTGCAGGTTGTCCTGCGGGTCAATCAGCTTGATAGTGGCTGCAATTTTCGGTGTTTACTAGCAGCTCAGTATGAACATGGCAGTGCAGCGCTACCAGAAGACTGAAGCGTACGGCCACTTTGGCCGCGACGATGCTGACTTCAACTGGGAGGTGCGTGGGCTGTAACGTGGGTTGTTATGTATATGTCATATATAAGGATGTTGGCAAGCGTACACGGCGCACAATTATACTGCGCATAAACCGTATTATATGCCGTAGGGTCCCTTATATGCCAGGCGTAGGCGTACATAAAACATGAAGTTGGCATTCCTGGGGCTAGCTGTCACATTTATTGTACTCAACAGGTTACAGTGTTTGAATATAACATTTTGATGCATTGCAGCCATCAATCTGCCTCCTGTAACGGCACATATACGCCTTTATACTGCGCCTTGCTAACGCCTAAAAAGGCTAATTTATACAGCAGCAGGTTGGTGCTCCCGAGTGCTGCGGCAGCTATTTCAGTCTATAAACTGGCTTTGCACGCCCCCACATGTGTGCAGCTGCTGCAAGGGCAGCATTTGAAGGTTGCACAGCACATTAGCACTCCTGTGCTGCTGCAACACAGTCATCAGCATCCTTTTACTGAGCCTGGAACACACCAAAGCACCCGCTGCTGCTGTTACAGGTGCGTACACGTAATGCTGTCGGGCTTCCAGCACCCACTACTAGCATAGTACAGTGATAGCACAGTGTACGCCATATTGCATGATCATCAGCTTGCACAACCATGCCTTGTTACAGCCAAAGTTGGATGCTGTCCAACACCATTTACAGCTTCAACCAGCATGGGAGTATGTATTCAACACAGCACAGTCAGCCTGCTGCTGCTGTGGCGAGACCCAAGCACAACCCTACAACCCACAGCCAGCCTGCTGCTGCTGTGGCCAAAATCAAGCACAACACTGCAATGCACAGCCAGCCTGTTGCAGCTGCTGCGGCCGAAACCAAGCGCAACCCCACAATGCAGTTGCCATACAAAGATATAGAGGAAGGGAGTCTGCAAATGGTGTTTAGCAGCACTTACCTGCCTGCCAAGCCCTTTCATCTGGGTGCATTGGCAGCGTATGTGGCAAGGTATGTTGATGTGCCGCAAACCGTCGCCAAGTTAGTGAGCTTTGACAAACCCACGGTGCACACAAGTATTTTTCGCCCTCGGGCAACAGCCATTTTCACATCTGACACTAAACATCCCATGCAGTTACTTCTTCTGCCAACCTGCCTGAACAGAGAGACATTTCCGAGTGCGCTGCAGCGGATGTTTGTTAATGATGTTATGACATCCTGGGTAGTTACCCAGTTGTGAGCAGGCTTCTAGCTGTGCTGCTGACAAATAGCAGGTCCTGGATGTTGTTTGCTGGAGTCTCAGACGTGTGTCACTGATTTGAAAAGCAATAGCGTTATGCGACTGGCTACAGCTACTGTTGAGACAAGTTCAGACTATTGTTGACTCTGTTTTGTCGTATTACATGGAAAGCGACGCGTTTCGGGCTCTTCACCCTTCATCGGGCTTCAATCCTGTGAACACGGACAGAATCAACAAATACTCGCCATCAGAAGCACACAACAACAGGGTGCAGGTTTTTGGGTGAGGTCACTGGCCATGTTGCCAGTGGCTCGAACCCTGTACAATACTGCACTGCAAAAGCAAACCATGAGGTCTTGATGATGAACACAGGGTGAGAGCCACTAGCAACATGGCCAGTGACCTCACCCAAAAACGGCCAGTCAGTGACTGGCCTTTACTAAAAAGTGTTTGCTGGAGTCTCAGGCGTGTGTCACTGTCAGCTGCATGCGCTTGAAGCTCTGCAATGCAGCAGCAGCAGCAGTAGTGCCCTGCTGCTGTTGCTGCTGCATGCTGCTGACAGCCCCAGAGTGCTACTCAACCCTCCCATAGTATTGTGGGATCGTTGTAATGCATATATAAGGCTTTTCCGGGCTCGTTTGGGCTTGTAAATCGACATTATACGCTGACATACAAGCTTCCTCGGCGTCTACGGCGTATTTTACGTAGAACACACGCCGTTTATGTACGTAGAATATACAGTGGCCATTATATGCCATTTATACTATGTTTTCGGGCCAAGCTCAAAGATACGCGTATAATGCGTACGCGTCTTTCTATGCATTTTTGTACGTGTACGCTTGCCAACATCCTTAGTCATATAACATGTGTCACGTGTTGTGGTGCTTGTGGCGGCATGATGGATGCCGGTTTCACCTGGGAGGTGTGTGGCTTTGTATATGACGAGATAACGTTATGTGTTGCGTTTTGGCGGGGACGTATCAGCGGCTTGCTGACATGCACAGCTTGGTGAGTCATTAGGGTTATCAGTGGTGTTTGACCTTTGGATGTCTACTAGCAGCTCCGTGCGACCATGCCAGTGTTTTCTGCGTGCACCAACTGGCATGTCAAGGCTGCAATCTCACAATCCTCAATGCTGCTCTGCCCTCTGCTTGATTTGGGTCGCTGCTGCAGACCGTGAAGCCTTTGGAGCTGGATGCCTAAAGCGCTGCAGTAGCAGCAGGGCTCAAGGCACCAGGGCTTAGGGTTTTGGCAGCACGGCTGGCATGGTTTTGTGCAGTCGCTGCTGTTGTGCAGCAGCGTGCTGCAGCGGTGTCCAGGGGATGTGCCAGGTAACAGCAACAGCAGCATTTGGCAATAACAAATGCACATAGTAGATGACAGCCTTCAGCTGCCATCACATCAGTGGTTTTGATCTGCAGTGCTAGGTCCATACGCGTATGCATTTCAAGTTTGATCACATGTGTAGCTGTTGATTGTTAGCTCTGGCTGCTGCTGTGCTGCAGCAGCAGCAGTAATGCTGTGCCTGGATGCAGTGGTGCGCTTTTGAGTGCATTGGTGCGTGGTTTTCTCACTGGGCGTTTTGGGTGTGTGTACAGACTGGG
>CADDIJ020000617.1:0-11514 GCA_902809745.2 Tetradesmus lagerheimii
CACGCCAACACGCTACCACTATGCCATTGGAACGGCTAGCACAAATTGCACTAACATATGTATTATCGATACAAAACACCGAGCTCTTTGAAGTAGCACTGAGACTTTGACGGCAAAAACGGTATTGCGTTTACTTTTGTCTCAACCTTTACTACTACTACTACTACTACTACTACTACTACTACTACTACTACTACTACTACTACTACTACTACTACTACTACTACTACTACTACTACTACTACTACACTAGTAACTACTACTACCACTACTACCACTACTACCACTACTACCAGTACATCAGCATGCAAGCATCGATATGTCTGAGAAACCCTAAGTAGTGAGTGTTTGTGGTTACAACAGGCAACTCCATCCACCACAGAACAGCAACCTGGCAACAACTCTTGTGTGTTGTTGCTGTGCAGGATGTTGCAGGCAGCTTTGACCTGTCCAGCCTTGACGACCTGTTCACACAGCAGCTTGAGGCACCTGCTGACAAGGCTGTGACTGATGACAACGCGCAGCTGGTGAGCTTCAGCAGCTGCTTCTGTGAGACTGACCTTCTTGTGTGTTTGTGTGGCATATATGATGCCCCTGCAAACGACCCGGGATATGTGCCCCCTGCACCAAAAACGCAACAACTGCATGTTACACCCATCAGCACGTAAAACTGGACAGCAGTGCAACAGTGGCGTGCCATCAGCATGTCATCAGCATGCCACAGAGCTGGCGCAGCTCTACGGCCTCAACAAGTGCACGCCAGATGTTTGGCAGACTATCATTACCTGCGTAGCAGCAGAGGGCAGCCTCAGTGGGATGCTGCAGAAGCTTACAGTGTCCCTGATGCACAACGGCTATGAGCTGGCATCATGCAGGAATGCCTGCGACTGGCAGTACCAGCAAATGTCAGCAGCAGAGGCAGATGCTCACCTGCAGCAGCTGCGTGAGAGCATCCACTCCAGCAACGCACAGCTGTACGGCGGTGCAGACAGGCTACCCCCAAAGCCTGCCTGCCCAGTGCTGCTGCAGAGTGTGGTTGACTTGCTGGCAGCTGACTGGGATGCCATCAAAAGCAGCTTTGCAAACCCAGCAGCGCGCAGCGAGGCAGTGCTAGCGACAACACAAGCAGCAGCTGCGGCTGCCGTGCAGGCTGCTGCAGACACAGCAAGGCACGTGGCAGCCGGCAATGCGGCTGCTGCAAATGCCAGTGCAGCCATAGCAGACGGTGCAGCAGCAGCAGCAGCAGCAGTGCCACCAGCATCAGGCTGGATGGCAACAGGGCCTGCAGCCTTGCCAGTTGGGCCTGCAGGGCCAGCAGGACTAGCAGCCGGGTCAGCCGGGCCAGCAGCAGCAGCAGAGCCACTAGCAGAACAAGCATAAGCAGCAGCAGCAGCAGCGCCAGGCCCCGCAGGTGCCATCACGCTGCTGCGTGGCGCTGGCTTGCTTCTGCTGGCCCCCAACAGCAAGCTGTGGTGCCAGCTGTCCAAGCCGCTGGGTGGCAGCTGCAGCATCCGCAACACCACCTACAGCCGCTACACTGTGGCTCAGCTCATGACATCCACAGGACTGCACATGCAGGCTGGCCAGCAGCAGAACGTGCAAGTGCGTGTTGCTGCTGAGTTTGTTGCTGGTGGCAGGCCCCTGAGCGGCGGCAACTGGGCAAAGCAGCCGTGCAAGGTGTGTGTATGGCCCGGCGAGACCCTGCTGCTTTGGGAGCAGCCAAGCCACAGGCTGGGCCGTAAGTTTGGGGGTGACGCTGCCAGCTTCGCCTACCCTGCCCTGTATGGCACCTTCACGGAGGAGCGTGTGGCGGGTGTAATAGGTGGATAAGCCTGGCATTGAAGTTGCCTGAGTTCTTGAGATTGGTTCCTTTCTGGTTGTACTTGCTGAGGCACTGTAAGAACTGTTGCAGGGTTTGGCTGTTTCTGTGGGTCTGATACACTTGGTACAGCTTCTCTGCGTTGCTGCTCTGCTGCTGCGCTGAGCCTTGCGCGCGTGGCAGCAGCTCTGGGTGTTCTGCCTGCAGCTGCGTGAGTGTCCTCTGCAGCAGCGCCTTGGCTTGGATATGCCGGGCTGTGTTGCCAGGCTTCGCCTTCTTGTGGGAAGGCCCTGCGCCGCCGCTGCTACCGCCGCCATGCAGGGTTCATCAGTACGTTGATTTCAGGGCAGCGTACTGTCCAAAGTACGTGAAAGTACGTACTAGTACGCGTATTGGGGGAGTACGTGGCTTTAGTACGTGGTCTCTGCCTTGCAGTCACACTTACTGCCTTGTCACTCACATGTTAGACCACCAAGAGGCATCCTAGAGGGCCTACGCCATAGTGTAGGCATTATATATATTACGTACGCAGTTTGAAACCCTGTCGCACACCAATTGACACAGCATGAGCGCCGACTCGCCAATTGTGGTTGATGAGCTCAGCAGCAACCCAACAGACCACTTCAAGGTCCTAGAAACGCTCAATCACGGCCAAAAGCACTTTAAGTGCAACTACTGCAACCTCCAATTCAAGGGCACAGGCACTCGCTGTTATGTGCACCTGACTGGTGAAGGCAGCGGTGTTTCAGCCTGCACAGCAGTGCCAGAGAACGTGATCACCTGCATCAAGGCCGCCAAGACCAAGAAGCAGGCAGACAGCAACAGAAAGCGTCAGGCTTCAGAAGCTGCTGCAGAAAGCAAGCGCCAGCGACGTGAGAGTGTGCCAGGCGGCAGCAGCTCAGTGCCAACTGGCAGCGGTGGCTCCGTTCGCTCCAGCCAGGTGAGGCTTGCAATCAAGCCTGGGACTGCAGCGTTTGCTGTCTGCTGTTACAGCAGGTTGTTATGTTCTGTTGCCGTGGAATTGGACTGCATGGCCCATTATTGCTGCCACTGCTGACCACCATTGCTGCCGCTGCTGCTGCTCCTGCCCGCTGCTGTGGCTGCTGCCCAGCAGATTGGCAAGGCTTTTGCCCGCGCTGACAAACAGGCTATTGACAGGGCCCTGGCTGACTTCATTTTTGCAGAAGGCCTGCCCCTTCGCACAGTGCAGAGCCCCTTCCTGCGCCAGTTCATTCAGGCAGTCCAGAAGGCGCCTGCCCCCTACACTCCACCTGCCTACAACACCCTGCGCACCAGCCTGCTGGATGATGCCAAGAAGCGCGTCACAGAGAGCTTGCGGCCCTGGGAGCAGCGGCTGCAGGAGACAGGCGGCACCTTGTGCTCTGATGGCTGGAGTGATGCCGCAAACAGGCCCCTGCTGAACGTGCTGGCGGTGAACCCCAAGGGCGCCAAGTTCCTGACAGCGGTGAACACCAGCGGCACTGTCAAGTCTGCTGAGTTCATTGCTGCATGCCTCATGGAGGCTATTGAGGAGCTGGGCCCTGACAATGTGGTGCAGGTGAGATGCAAAGCAGCTGGGCCATGCCTCAAGCAGCAGATGCAGTGTGCAGGTGCGGCAGGAGAAGCGGAACTGGCAGTGCACAGACAAAATTGGTTCCCTTGTCAGGCAACCTACAACTTGTGCACCAGGTTTCAGTACGAAGGCAACTCAATGCTGCTGCTACTGCTGTTGCGCTGCTGCTACTGCTGTCATTTTGCTGCTGCTGCTGTTGTGTGCATGCACAGGTTGTCACTGACAACGCGCAGGCCTGCCGTGCAGCTGGTGCCCTTATTGAAGCACAGTACCCTCACATCACGTGGTCGCCCTGTGTGGCACACGTGTGCGACCTGGCGCTGGAGGGCATCTTTGCCCTGTCCTACTTCAAGGAGGTGCACAGCAACACCAAGGGCTTTGTGGGCTTCATCAACAAGCACCACCACACCCTGGCAGCATGGCGGCAGCACCAGGCAAATGCAGAGGGCAGTGTGCTGCAGCTCATCAAGCCTGGTGAGACCAGGTTTGCGTCAGCACTGCTGATGATTGAGCGCACCATCAAGGTCAAGGCCAAGCTGCAGCAGTTTGTGGTGTCCGACAACTGGAACAACGCCATCGCCACCATGAAGGCCGCTGACAAGGTGCGGCAGTGTTGGAAATCTTGCAGAGCTGTTAACTGCACATTGCCTGCCCCCTTCTCACAGGATATAGGGTGACGCTGATGAACCCTGGTGCATGGCAGCCGTGATGCTGCTGACTTGGCCTTATGCTGCCGCACATTGTTGCATACCGCATGCAGCACACCTGCACATGGCTGCACAAGTGCCCTTGTGAGAAGTGTTGACCCCCACACCTGACAGCATTTGTGGTGCAACAATGCTCATGTGCCACTGCCTTTGCATTCCAGGACACCGCTAACACCTACAAGGACGTCATCCTGAGCGCTGCGCACTGGACAGCAGCTGAGCAGGCGTTTACTGTGTGCGAGCCTATCCTGCGGCTGCTGCGCTTTGCTGATGGAGATGTGCCAAGCAGCGGCAAGATCCACTACTACGCCTACAAGGTGCAGCAGCGGCTGCAGGAGGTGCAGCTGGATGATGAGGTCATGGATGAGGTGCAGGACATTTGGACGCAGCGGTGGGAGTACATGAGCAGCCCGCTGCATGGTGCAGCCTACTGCCTCGACCCTGAGTTCCTGACAGATGAGGGGATGGACCTGGGCAACAACAGGGATGCATGTGTGTCTGACCTGCTGAAGATGATCAACAAGCTGGTGGCAGTGTCTGATAGGCAGGCTGTGCGGTTGTCATATGCTGCCTTTCGCAGCAAGGAGGGGCTGTTTGGCGAAGCAGAGGCGCATGCTGATGCTGCTGCGATGCCAGCGCACCAGTGGTGGAGCATATATGGTGCAGACCACCCCCAGCTGCAGAAGCTGGCCATCACCCTGTTGTCTCAGGTGTCAAGTGCATGCTCATGTGAGCGCAATTGGTCCTCATATGATTTCATTCACAACAGGCGGCGCAACAGGCTCACACCTGCACGTGCGCGTGACCTAGTGTTTGTGTTCACTAATGGCAGGCTTGTGCGGAAGATGGCTGTCGGGGAGGAGGGGTTCATTGGGTGGGATGAGGAAGAGGAGATGGAGGGGAGTGGCAGCGAGGGTGAGGGAGAGGAGGGTGAGGAGGGAGAGGAGGGTGAGGAGGGGGGTGAAGGTGAGGGTGAGGCCGAGGGGGTGAGGGTGAGGGAGAGGAGGGAGAGGAGGGGGGCAGCTGTGAGGTTGAGGGGTGAGGGCAACGTGTAGCTGTGTAACCACAAGCACCAGCCTGGCTTTTAGGGGAGTTCCCACAGTACAGCGTACTTTGCACCGTACTACAGCGTACTCTGTCTCAGCCGCCACGTACTCTAGCGTACTACGCACTACGTACTACGTACTACGTACTGATGAACCCTGCCGCCATGTTTGTGTCCCGGGGCTGCTGGCTGTTGCTGCTGTTGCTGTTGCTGTTGCTGTGCACTGCTTGTTGCTGACTCAGGGACAACCAGCTTGTTGGTGAGCTCTGCTTCCACCACCCTACCATCCACCGCCTGAGTGTTACTTTACAGCCCCTCACAGACAAGACATCCGATACAGGCTCCAACATGCTCAACGCATTTTTAAAGTATTTAGAATGCCAATGCGGTGGCATTCAAGTCTTGAAATTGCCCCAATCGGGAGCGCGATTTCCGGGCCGGACCGGGCCCAAAGTACTCTATAGGAGAGGTACCCTATTCGACTCCTTGCATATTTTGCATATTTAGCCTAGGTCTCAACTTGCAATGAGCAACGCTCTGGACAACTGCACTGATAACACAGCCAGTACAGCAAGCAGCTTATGGCACGCAGCCCAGCTACTAACCAACAGCCTTACAGGCGCGCATACAATCGGGGATTTATGTTGAGAATTCCCTCAAATCTACAAGCCGAGTTGAGTGGAGTCCGCGTAGTGCACTAGAGGGCAGGTCACATCACGTGTTTTCTCCATCGACGAGATACAGTCCTAGCCGTTACGGGCGTACAGACCAAACTCAACAGAAGTACAACAATGTACTTAGATTAGACAGGTAGCATGCAGCTATGTCTGAAAAGACCGTAATGTCACGAGAAGTTCACCAAGAACATGCCAGAGGCAAAGTGACAATCAGCAAGCAGTAGCACATCACTAAGAGATCATTTGTGACGATGCTTGAGTATAGCAGCATTAACAGCTGGCAAAGCAGCAGCCTGTGCTGAGCGCTTGTTCTTGCGCTGTTTCTTGTGTGGTGCTGCGACTAAGCGCATGCCAGACTGGGACTGCACAGCAGACCAGTATTCAGATACTTTCTCTGGGCAATTAGCACAATTGGCTTGTGGCTCCCAGGTGTTGTGCTCAACACCATAGCCAAGCCACTTCACAAGAAACTGTAGCTTGCCATGATCCACAAACCTGTGGCTCTCAATCTGCTCTACCTCATACTCCATTTCACCATCGATCATGGTTGGTGGCGGAAAAGCCACAGTGGAGGTACCAGGAGAAACTGGTTTGAGCAACGAGATATGGAACACGTTGTGTACCTTGAGATTACTTGGCAGCTCTAGCCAAAAGGCGACTGGATTAATCTGCTCCAGCACTTTGAAAGGACCGATCCACCAAGGCAGTAGCTTAGGTGATCCTTTGAACTTCAGCTTGATGTTCGCAGTGCTCAGGAAAACTGAGTCACCTACTGCAATGTTCATTACACGCCGCCGCCTGTTAGCAGCAGCTGCCTGCCGCTGCTGAGCAGCATGCAGCGCAGCTTTAGCGCTTTTGACAGCAGTCAAAATGGATTCTGCGCGATCAGTAGCAGAAACACAGTCTGGAACATCAAGGCGTCCTTCCCCCCTCAAGAGCTTGTCTAGGGGTAGATGTGGGCGCCTGCCGTAGTTCAGTACGCAAGGTACTGCTTGCACAGATTCCTGCCAGGAATCATTGATTGCAAACTCAACTAACGGCAGCAGCTTCACCCAATTGGACTGCGAAGGTTCAACATAATGACGCAGCATGTCCTCCATGATACGATTCACTCGCTCTGTATTGCCATCACTCTGCGGGTGATAGGCAGTACTCATGGAAGCGGAGACACCAAGGGTGCCACGCAGGCACTGCCAGAACTTGCTAGTCCAGATAGAACCTCTATCAGACACCAGTTCATCAGGCAGGCCATGATGCTTGACAACAGCATCGAGGAAGATATCCGCGAACTGTTCAGCAGTGATATCCTTGCGGCAAGGCGCAAGGTGCACCATCTTAGACAGCCTGTCAGACAGCGATGGATTCATGAGTACTCTCTTCCATTTTTAGCGGACTGTACCGGAACATAGGCCGTAAGATCGGCTTGTCACCCTCGAAAGGAATGACCTCTATGTCTAGCTCGATTTGAGAGCCTCCGAATGGCGGTTCTTCCGTAAACACCTCTGGGAAAGAGGAACGATGTCTTGAACTTGCTCTGGAGCAAGCAAATCAGCGTGTGTGGGTAAACCGTCAGCAGCAGCAGCAGGCACTGCTGTGGTAGCTGCAGCAGTTCCATCAACTGCGCCAACAGTTACAGGCGCATCTGGTTTCTTATCACAAACAACCATCATACAATGCCACACGCCAGGGCCACTACGCAGTAAGCGATTGGCCGCAGCATAGCCGATTATGATTATATGGGTGCGTCAGCAGTACTGCTGTCACTTGCATCTGTGTCATCGTTTTGTGTTACGGCTGGCAATGTGTTAGCTTTCGATGAAGCCGACATTAGAATCGTATATGTACGTCCGTTTTTGTATACATGACAGCAGCTCTTAGGAAAATCCATGATGGCTTGTCTGTCATGCAGCCAGGAGTCACCTATGATCATGTCAAACGTGCCTGGCATGTCAATGGCATAGAACACCAGCGTATCTGACAGTGATGACATACGTACTGTCAGTTTACAACAGCTGGATGCATCGGCTGCACTCTGTAACACCCCTACCACTGAGATTGGCGTTGCAGCGGTAGACAGTTTGATGCCATTGAGGGAACAGTAACGCTTGGAGATGTAGTTGCCACCACTAGCACCACTGTCAAACAAGGCCTTGGCTGGAGTACCTGCTGCATGCACAACTGCCTGCATCGTGTGTCGCTTAAGAACAGCGGAGTCAGTGCTGGCAGGAGCCGCAGCAGGAGCTTCAGACATAGGTGTGTCAGTGTGCGCAGGGTCGCATGCATCTTGCGCGTTATGTTGTAACTTTGGAGCATCATGCCGCAAAGCAAAGGTGCATCTGCACCGCACAGGCTTTCCTGTAGAAGGGTCAGTGAACAGCTGGGTGCCTGTACTGTAAACATGCATAAGCTGGATGCCCTTGACCAAGTCAAGCTGATGAGCTGGCAACTTGTAAGGCAGTAACACGCATGCAGCTGACGGATTCTCTAGCTTGTAACGTCTGTACAGTCTGATGTAATCAGCCCTGACTGAAGCCGGACAATGTATCCAGAACGTCTTGTTACACAGCTGACTTTTAGGTGGACTAGAATCCACTCTAAAGGGATGGTCAGGTGGCACAGCAAACTCTGTGTACACAGCAGTATGCTTGACAGCATACGCATCCGTTGTACATGGCTGTAACAACTCAGCTTGTATAGAGTCAAACACAGCGCCATTGATTGGCATGTGTGTTTTCTCAATAGCACTCTCAGCAGTAGGTGGCACAGCATGTGCACACTCCTGCTCTACAACGCCAGGCTGCACAGACTGTGCACCGGCCAACTCTGCACCTTCAGGAGAAGGTATGGCAGCAGCAGCGCCTAGCGGCTCGCACGCAGGGGCCTCAGCCACCCGCACTGGTGCAACAGCAGCAGCAGCTAGCTGCGCTCTACGCAGGTTGCAGGCATCAGCCGCAGCGAAGGCCTCGCAGAGGATGTTGTCTAGCGGCTCTGTAGAACCCACAAATGTGGAGAGCAATGCAGACACGAGAGTTTGAGCGTGTGATGCAGCAATACCAGCATCCGACAGGAATGTGTCTGGATGTGTCAGGCACGCCCTGAAAATGGCACTGCGCGCTGCACGCTCAGTGACGACAGGTGGAATGGCACCAGAGCTGGCAGGAGCACGCACAGTGCTGGCTGACATGGCAGAAGCACAGCTGACAGCAGCGCCGTTGACCGAAACTGGCATGTACTGCCCATATAGCACAGCTACAGCAAGGTGCTGCCTAGCTGCCTTTTTCAGAAAAAGTTTTTCTCTGCACCACTCACCTTCTTGGGGCAGACCCAGTCGCCCTTGTCGTTTTTGTCCCAAGGCCCGTGGCCTTTGGTGTTGCACAGCTTGCAGATGTAGTGGGAGGTGTCCTTTTTCTTGCCGACACCGTGTTTTGAACCAAACTTGCCGCCCTTGTTGCCTGGCTCCAACCAAAGGCCAGTCTGGCTTCAAGGGCAAGTCTGCGCATGCACGCAGTTCGATATCTTGAATAATTACCTGAAGGCGAAGGAGAAAAGGCAGCGGCAGGGGTTTCGTCATGGGCTGGTGCCCTCAGAGAACCTGGTCCTGCCGCCCGTCTTGTACTCCGGCTTGATGTCACCAAGAGTCTTCAGTGACTGAACCCAGCAATGCATCCTGCAGCAGGGTACACTCAGCAGCAACACACCAGAAAGAAAGGCATGCAAAATGGCAAAGCATTACTGCTGTGGATCACCTGTTCCGCGTCCAGCCCACCCTACCCACCTCAGGTGGGTGGCACCCACATATGCTTGGCAACAGCAGAGCACCGGTACCGGCGATGTTGCTGATCCAAACAGTTCACAGCAGCAGATTACAAGATTAGTTAGTTGAGGCGGCGGCTGATCGAGCTAATGCGTGCAAGAATCACATCAACCGTCAGGTCAGGAAGCTGCATGCAGACACAATTGTTTGTGAATCACTGCAGCACTCTACTTTGAGCCGTTACATCACGCATGTGCACCCTACACATGCTGATACCATGCGTTTTAAAAGGGCTAGGCCCTTTTTGTGTTCTGGTGTGCCAACGCGTGGTATTGAGTTGCTGATGCGTGTTCGAATGGGCTGTCTTTGTGTGCATGAGCGTACCAGTCGTTATGGTGGCAGCAGAGCTGATTCTAACACAGCATGTCCTGCTTGTGGTCAGGGTGTTGAGTCTTTGTCACATCTGATGTTTGATTGTCCCGCTACTTCTGCCCAGAGGGATACTATGCTTGATGAAATTCGGTCTGTTTTGCGTGATGTTGCTGGCGGCGCTGAAAAATTGCGCAATGTGTTGTCGTTGACTGATGCATTCACCAAGTTGTTGCGTTTTGTTTCTGATGATATTTGGGGTAGTAGGGGGGTGTGCCGAGTGATATCTAGGAGCATTGCTGAGTATCTTGTCCAAGCTTGGGATGTGCGTAATAATTGCAAAACACAATGGAGCAGTGCTCCCTCTTTCTTCCGCTCCTGAGGGGCGCGGGGCCGATGGCGTTGATGCTATGGCTTAATGGGTAACATGATGATGATGATGAAGATTAGTTAGTGACAAGAGTTGCTTACGCTTGTCACAGGATGTCAGCTTGACACCCTTCTCTACAGTGGCACAGCTGTGCGCGCATGCGCCCCAAAGGGCCGTGCATACGAAGGCAACATACGCAATGCCTTGACTCGTGCTGCGCAGCCACCATGAAACCATTCCAGATGCATTATGCCCTCCCATGCATGTGGCAAGCACAATCCTTTTTATAGTCAGCCGTGAACCGCATCCAACGTGGATGAACCACCTGCGGCAGGTACTGCGCCAATGCAACAAAGCTTGCACTTGCAGCGCGCACACATTACACCAACAGCACCCCACAATTGACTTCACCAAGTCAACTTCACCGCTGCAGCTGCAGCAGCACCAGGCGGCTGCAGTCAACTTGACTGCCAGTGGCAACAGCAAACAGTATGCAGTAACACACAATGCGTTCACATGTCCTGCCGCAGAGCTCCGAGCTACAGTGTATCGCCGCAAACGTACAGCTGTCAGGAAGCTGTGTACAGTGTGTTTCGAAAGGGTTGCATTGATGCAACAGCTTTGCCAGACCAGCCAACAGCTGCAGGCACACTGCAAGAAAAAGTCCAGCTGGCACCGTGCCAGACGGTCTGCTGCCTCTTTCAAAAAGACAACTGGATCACCAGATACTGTGCATCAGGGCGAAGCCAGTCCTTTGCCTGCTGCACTAGCTGCCCTGGTAGCACCCTGCATGCGTCCACCAGCAACATAGCAACTATCACAGATCTTTTTCTGCTTCTGAGAGCAAACTGCGATTGCCAGCTGTACAATATATGTCACATGCACCAGGTGCAGATGACGTCCGGCTAGCACGCCCCCTGGTGCTATGCTGCTGCTGGCGCTGTTTCTGCTGCTGCTGCTGCAGCAGCAGCTCATCTTCCAGGGGGCCATTCCCAATGAGCTAGCAGCCATGCAACGCCAAATTCTGACTGGAGATCCACAGCTGTAGCAAGCAGATGAAGCAGCGTCCATATGCACTGTTCTTCTTCACCAAGCATCAACAGACATCAGCACCCTGCGCGATTCCTGAAACCCCAACCTCCCTCATCCCGAACACACTACGCCAACGCGCCTACCCGACATACTGCTGCACAGCCGTCA
>CADDIJ020000618.1:0-29908 GCA_902809745.2 Tetradesmus lagerheimii
AAAAGCGGGTACCCGTCGTTGTGGACGACTGCGGGACTGTTCCTACTGGCTGTTCAACCGCCTGGAGAAGGTCAAGTATGCCGATGCTTACGGGCCATTCTCAGTGGACGCCTGCGCACGTGAGGAGACTGCCCAGGCTGACAAGTTCAACAAGGGCTTCACTGACTTCCGCAAGGCTAATGTCAGCGGCGAGTCAGTATGGCTGAATGTGCCTTTCCGGCATGCTGGCCAATATCTGAGGCACTACCTGGATTGTAAGAAGACCGCACTGGAGACGACATGCGGCGTGTTTATCCTGCCCAAGTGGGACAGGAAGCCGTGGTGGAAGCTGACGCAGGGGATGAGGGTAATTCACGAGTACCCTGCGGGAACGGAGGGCTTGTTCTCTATCCCATCCGGGGACAGGTGGGTGGAGCAAGCTTCTCAATGGCCGGTGATCATCCTGTGGATCCGCCCGTGAACACAGGAGTGAAGCCAAGGCCATGGGAGGAGGAGTTGCCGGCGAAGCAGGAGCTGGAGACACTCACTGCACCCGAGGCCGAAGACTCGTGCACCGCCATGGAGCCAGGTGGTCTTGAGCCTGCTAGCCATGAGCTCATTCGTCTGAAGGCCAAGTGCCGCGGCGAGGTGCTTGATGTGCTAGTAGACTCAGGTGCGAGTGAGGACTACATCGATCCGAGGGTTGTGATGAAGTTCCGATTGCCTACTCTCAAGCTCCATCGACGTCAAGTGAGGCTCGCCAACGGTTCACTGCAAGATGCGGGGACGGTCGTGCCTGACCTACGTTTCCGTATTTGACAATTCAAGGACCGGAGGCCTTTTACCGTCACTCAGCTGGCACCATACGACATCATCCTTGGCAAGCCTTGGTTGACTGCTCACAACCCTGCCATCGACTGGGTGTCTAACACCATCACCATTGAAAAGAGGGACGTCACATACACCTTGCAGCAACCCTCTAACATCGAGAGGACAACTCCCGGTGTCAGTTTGTTGTCTGCACTTCAACTCAAGCGGGAGTTACGCAAGGGCGCAATTGCTTACCTTGCCATCCTCAAGGAGGTTGAGGAGGACCCAACTATCCGTGCGATAGATGACCTCCCCCTTCCTTCGGGGGATCCCGAGTGGGTTGAACGGATGAAGGGGGTACTTCACAAGTACTCAGCCATCTTTGGCAAACTGCCAAAAGGTGTACCTCCATCCCAAGGTGTGGAACATGAGATTGAGCTGGAGCCTGGTGCCAAGCCCCCTTACCTACGTATTTATCACATGAGCCCTTTGGAGCTGGCGGAGGTCAAGCGACAACTAACGGACCTGATTGACATGGGGTTCATCCAACCTTCCAAGTCGCCGTATGGAGCACCCATTCTTTTTGTTCCTAAGAAGAATGGTAAGCTTCGTATGTGCATTGACTATCGGGCGCTGAACAAGATAACGGTGAAAAACCGCTATCCTTTGCCTCGCATTGACGAGCTGATGGATCAGCTTCATGGGGCGACGATATTCAGCAAGCTTGATCTTCAAAGTGGCTATTGGCAGATCCGCATTGCTGAGCAAGATGTGCCAAAAACCGCGTTCCGGACGCGTTATGGTCACTTTGAGTGGAAGGTTATGCCTTTTGGGTTGACCAACGCACCCGCAACTTTTCAGCATTTGATGAATAAGATTTTGCAGCCATATCTTGATAAGTTCGTGGTGGTGTACTTGGATGACATCTTGATCTTTTCCAAGACACCTGAGGAGCATTTGGAGCACGTGGCTAAGGTACTCGCGGTTTTGAGGGAGAATCAGCTTTATGTGGGGCTTGACAAATGTGCATTTGGGCTCAGCGAAATCGATTTCTTGGGACATGTCGTCAGTGCCGACGGCATTAAGCCAGATCCCAAGAAGGTGGCAGCGGTTACGGAGTGGCCGACACCTGGCACTGTGCGTGAAGTGCGAGGTTTTCTCGGTTTGACTGGTTACTACCGGCGCTTCATTCAGCACTATGCTCAAAAGGCGTACCCGTTGACGGAGCTCACCAAGGAGAGCATCAAGTGGCACTGGCGGGATGATGTAGAAGGTCGGGCCTTCGACGAGCTCAAGAAGGCATTGGTGTCCGCACCTGTACTGGTGACGCCTGATCCGAGCTTGCCTTATGAGGTCTACACCGACGCCTCCAAGTTTGCGCTTGGAGCGGTACTACTTCAAAATCAGGGCAAGGGCTTGCAACCCGTGGCTTATCTGTCACGGAAGCTCTCGCCAACAGAGCGCAACTACCCCACTGGAGATCGGGAGATGCTTGCAATCTACTACGCTCTACAGCAGTGGCGTTGCTATCTGGAAGGAGTTCCCTTCAAGGTCAACTCTGATCACCTGAATCATACTTGGTTCAACAAGAAGCATGATCTTTCTCGACGACAGGCCAAGTGGAGTCAGTGGATCGAGTCGTACTACAGTGGTACGGAGATTGCTTACAAGGAGGGAGCTAAGAATTTGTCAGATCCTCTGTCACGGCGCCCGGATCTCGCCTCAATTGAGCTTGCTACGGCATCTGTGCCTAGCAACTTGAAAGAGGAGATTCAGGCTGGATATGAGAAGGATCACTACTATGATGACGTGATGCCAGGTCTGTGGATGCATGATGGGTTGTGGTACTTTCAGGATCGCGTGGCTATCCCAGCAATTCCCGAGCTCAGGAAGCGCATTATTGCCGAGTGCCATGACTGTCCAAGTGCAGGACATCTTGGCCACACCAAGACCCTGCAACTTGTGGCCAGGAGATTTTGGTGGCCGCACATGAGCCGTTCTGTCTATTCTTATGTTGTGGCATGTCCTTCATGTCAGCGCAATAAGCCTGTGATGCAGCGACCTCTTGGTCTTCTGCAGCCTTTACCTGTGCCTACGGCAAAATGGGAGCAGATTACCATGGATTTGATCACAGATCTGCCTGTTACCAAGGAGGGGCATGATGCGGTGGTGACCTTTGTGGATCGCCTGACAAAGATGGTCCACTTTGCACCCACCACTAAGACTGCAGGAGCGGAGGCGATCGCCAACGTATTTGTGCGTACATGGTATAAGCACCATGGTTTGCCTCGTGTCATTATCTCTGACAGGGATCGGCGGTTTCTGAGCCACTTTTGGCAGGCATTGTTCAAAGCTCTTGGCACTGAGCTGCGGTTTCTACAGCTTTTCACCCGCAGACTGATGGCCAGAGTGAGCGTGCGAACCGCACCTTGGAAGAGGTGTTACGCCACTTTGTTTCACCTCGCCAGGATGATTGGGACGATTACCTATATTTGGCGGAGTTTGCTATCAATGATTCAGTCAGTCCTTCTACGGGCTACACGCCTTTCTATTTGGCGTATGGTCAGAATGTGTCCTCACCTATTGATTTGGCAGATGTGATCGTGCCAGCAGCGCAGATGCGTGCTCAGGAAATGACGGACGCAATTGAGCATGCCAAGGCCAAGCTTCGGGAGTCCCATGAGCGCCAAGCGCGCGCAGCCAACAAGGAGCGACAACACTACCTGTTCCAAGTCGGAGACAAGGTGAAGCTGTCCACAATCAACCTCAATTTACCATCCACGATGAGCAAGAAGCTCGCAGCTCGCTTCATTGGCCCCTTCACGGTGGAGAAGGTCATCAATCCGGTGGCCTACAAGCTGAAGCTTCCTGCTTCTCTCAAGATTCACCCTGTATTCCACATCAGCTTACTCCGGTCATGGAAGGAAGATGCGCAGTTCCCTGACCACAAAGGACACTCTGCACCCGTGCTCGTGTACCCTGATGACGACCAGTGGCTGGTAGACAAGCTCCTTGACAAGCGGCGTGAGCGAGTCGGCCGGCGCTGGATTATCAAGTACTTGGTCCGTTGGCTCAATTGTGGCCCAGAGGATGATTCATGGGAGCCAGCAAGCAACATTGAGCAGAGCTTGATAGATGAGTATGAAGCCTCTCATCATGCGACCCCAGAGCAGGAGGTGGCTACCCGCAGCACACGCAGGCAGGTGCGTCGACGTGGCTGATGGGTAAGCAACGAGGACGTTGCTCCTTGGGGAGGGGGCATGATGTAAGGTTGAAGGAACCGGAAGTTTCTGGAAGGCTCTAGAAGGTTCTGGATGTTTCCAGAAGGTTCCAGATGTTCCCGAAGTTCTAGAAGTCTCCGGAAGGATGTAGATGTTTCCGGAAGTAGTATGTTCTAGGATTGTCTAGAAGCTTCCTTGGTCCAGAATGTTCCAATTGTAGGCAGTTGAGGAGGCGTTGTAGGTTTTCGCCAAGGCTATAAATAGAGGGGGCCTCTCCTCACTCAACAAGAAGTATTCACTCAAGAAGTCTTTCCATCAGACCTCTCAAGTCCTCGTAGCCTCGTCTATTGTGTGAAGCCTTCCCTTGGTAACTAACTGAGCCTTCTATACAACTACGGCCTACGTCGAATCGCTATAGAAGACCTTAGTTGCCAAAGGATCCGCCGACAAGGCGTGACACAGCATGAGCGAAGTAACTTTGCCACAAGTATTCAAAATCATTCAGCAGTGCTGGGCAAGCGAGGTAGCAGCGTACGGCCTTGCGTGGGTGGCCCCGCAAGCGTTGTGCAGCGCCTCAGGCGAAAGAGGACAAGCACTTAGGCGAAAGAGGACATGTACATGTGGGCAGGGGCTCACATCACATTCACCCATTTGGTAGAGTTGGCCATGAAGTTTACTGAACAACCTCTGCTCCGTCGCGCCCGCAAACCACTAGTTCACATGTTCTAGGGTGGCGGTGCAGCCGCTGATGGAGCACCACCCCAGCACCAATACTTTGCATGCATTGCATAGTGTACTTGCTGCATGCGTGGTGCAGTTACGCTGCCTTGTGATCTTTTACTTACTGATCTTGAAATATGGGCTAAAATTTCAGCCGACAATACCACACCAAACATGTCGCCCAATCCATGTATGTATCTCACGTCATTACTGAATTGATATTTACTTGTCCACGATGATCTGCGGCAGATGGGTTGTATGCGTATACAGAACCAGACCTACCGTCGTGCTCCGAGGACAGCTCTAGTAGTATTGGTGCTGATTTGGCAGCTTTGGTGGCATTGAAGACGTTGCTGCTTAATGCGGGAGCAGCCACGCGTGAGCTGTCAAGCTGGAACACAGGCGATCCAGGACACGCAGGTATTTAATTCTGCATTCAAATTGCGACATGCATGTACTGAGGTGTGTGGTAATCCAGTGTTCAGTACTGTACTTTCAAGGACTGTGTACTGAGTTGCAGCCGGCTATTACAAAAGCACAACAGACACCACGTTGTTTCAGCAAGTTCTTCGCGCAGTTTGATCACATTCTCACCCAACTGATGATGCAGGGCCAAACAACCCTCCAAGGTTTTGCAGGCTTTGGACAGGCGTTACTTGCGACTCTACTTACCATGTGGCTGCGCTCAACTTGACAATGCTGAATCTTCAGCTACAACAACCACCAAGCTTTCTTCAAGTACTGGACACTGCTTTTGATGTTGGTGGACAAAGGAGGTTGGCCCACTTACGCAATCTGACCCTGAAAGGAGTGGGGCTTCACGGGTCAATGCAAGCAGACAGCGACACCGTCACGTCCCTTGGTCTTGCTGCGTTCCCAACCCTAGAATTGTTGGACTTGTCAGAAAACCCAGGCATTACGGGCAGCTTACCGGACCTCTTGGCAGGTAGGAAAGTGATTCATGTTGCTTGGCAAGCAATGACACTACTTGTAGTCGGCCATTCAAGGCATGCATGTAGCCATGTGTTTTGGTATCCATGTACGTTGTTGTATCTTGGTGTTGCTCCCAGAATGACATGAAAGCTATTGTCAAGGGCCTTTGCAAACAGCTAAGGGCATCGTCTGGTTTTGGTTTTTCAGGAACGCGTGTGTTGCCCGGCATCAAGTGAGGAATTCTAGGGGTCATGGTGCCCAAGGGTAATGTTAACATGAGCCCACATCAACGAATGTCACATACCTCTGACACAAGGCTTTGAGACTAGGCCATTCCTGATAGTGTACTGAAAGACTTCTTGCATGTGCAGGGCTAACATCACTACATGTCCTGGACATATCCCAATGTTCTGGGATCACTGGCAGCTTCCCAGCAACTTGGACATCCCTTCAGCAACTCCGAGTGTTGCAGGCTGCGGGTTGCACTGGTATCACTGGTAGTCTTCCCAAAGAATACGGGATGTTGAAGAGCCTAGAGGTGTTGGAGGTGTCTGGGGCGCAGCTCACAGGAAACCTGCCGCCAGAATGGGCGGATGCCACTGCCTTGAGAGCAATGGCTGATAAAGCATTATCAACAGCACAAAGAGCAAGTGCACGAGCAACATCATTGGCAAAGCAAGTCCGTCGTTCTGCTCATAATGTGTCAAGGCGTGAGGGCAGCCGTCTCAGCTCTGGCGCAAATGCTAGGCCGTTATCCCAGGCAGAGGCACACGCATTTCTCAAAGCGAAGGCAGCAAGCGTGCACTGCGCTATTGTGCAAGACGCAAGTAATGGGATCCCCTTGGGCTTGATGAACCTCCGCGTCCTTAAAGTGACAGACCACAACCTTTCTGGTGGTTTGCCTGAAGGATATGCCAAGCTGCAACAACTCGAAGTCATAGATGTATCTAGGACATCCGGTCAAATCAAAGGCGTTTCGGGTTTAACAGGTCCCTTGCCACTTGGCTATGCGGCACTGGAGAAACTGAAGGTGGGTGTTGAAGCTCCACGCTTGACTGTGCAGATCATCATTGCCAGTGCTGGTGTACTAGCGTGCAGCGTTGCACACTAGTATACTGATAGCTGCAATGATGTTTCATTCATCCCAGCGTGAATGATTGTGCATTGCAACTTTGATTATCGAATTGTTAGTTACAAGCACGCACAGCTGTATCGGTGCAGTTTTGGCATGTTGGCAAAACAGCGGCAGTAACCTTAGGCAAGCTTGCTGGCTCAGCCCTCAGTGAAGGGGCTAGGGAGGACTTGCGTCATGTTGTTTCAGCACTCCCACATAGTTGCTTTCATCACGGCAGGTGTTCTCCATTTCCAGCAACAACATTGAAGGCAACCTCCCCAGCTTGTGGTCACGGCTCACGAACCTGCAGTTGCTGGATGTTGCAAGCAACAAATTAAATGGCCTGTTGCCTCCCACATACATCAGCATGCGACAACTTGTTGTGCTGGATGCCTCCAACAACGGACTGGCACCATACCCTCCTTGTGGGATTTCATGGCGGGGCCCGACTACAAGTTGAAGTGTATGTTGCTGTTTGGCAACAAAGGCATGCCATCAACGGAGCTGAAAGCCAGGAAGGAATACATGGAAAAGGTGTCCGGGGGTCGGTTGGCAGTGGTGGCAACAACACCTCTTGATGAGGCAGTGCGTTGGTGCGGCGTCGGGTCCTTTGGCGACGAGCGTTGAGTGTTGACGATATAAGTGGCTCACGCACTGCACATGCGTGTTGCCACCACAAATATGTTAAACCTGGTCTTATAGATCAAATCAGTCTGCAACATACGAGTCCCTGGGGCGTGTCACGGCAGTTGCATGATCTTGAGTGTGTGGGGCCCATCTGACTAATTTGCATGACACAAAGGGTATACCCTCTACTACTCTACGCCACTACGTATACGTTTACGTACACTCTACTACGTAGTGACACTATTGCTCTCAAGCCGTTGATAGTAGAATTGAATTTTGCGGCATGTTGATACACACATAGCAACGTTGCTGTTGTTAACACAGCGTGTTAACACTGATAGCTAAGTAGCAGATACTTGAGTTGAGATTATCAGTCTGCCTGTCTCAACAATTGTTGTGTGATGTTGCAACTTCAACAATGGCGTCATGTTGGTATTGCGTTTTCAAGTGACATAACATTAGTTGACTTCATCAAAGCTCTAGAATGAACCACATAACAATATTTTGCCACCAATGTCCTACATGCGCTGCCTTGGTTCTGTGGCATGGTGCATAATTGCATCGCATCATGTGCTACCATTTAATGGGGTAGGGCGATATTTCGTGTTCACAAAAGGGGGGGGGTGCTCACTGGCTGGCCATACAGCAAGGGCGTATGCATGGGGAAGCCTGATATAGCTCCTCGGCCACCTCTCTGGCTTGAATGGGTAGCATGATAATTTGGTTAAGCTGCTCTGCCACAGTCACCATCAAGAGGTCCAAACTTGTATAGACTTTGCGGCATGGTAACATCTGCTAAGCGTTTTCTTTAGTGTTGTAATGTGGGTGCTTGGTCCCAAAGGTTGATGAATATATTACATAGTTGTGGCGTCATGACGCCTGACCACGGCATTAAGCGTGGCATATTAGGGGGTGTGGGTGTTCAACTCCTCCGCTGTTTTTGGCCCGGGTGCTGGGCACCTCCTGGAATAAGGGCGCTTGGCGTGTCTCATTGGTGCGGCGGTGCCGCAGGCCTCCGACAATCAGGTTCGCTTGATTGCAGTGTATGGCCAGCCAATAGATTCCGGCCCTCTTGTAAGCAACAAAAAAAAGCGTGGCATATTTGTTTTGTTTGTGCTCAACACATTGGTAGCATTGCGGCAATGGCAGCATACTTAGAGTTGTTTGGTTGGGAGCACATGCGCTAGCCTTTAAGCATGGCATGCAGTGCGTTGTGAACTTGAGTACTTTGAAACTATCCTAGCTGCCTTGGTGGCACATGGTGCCACACAGTGCATTCAATGCATCACGAACAGCGTTATCAACTGCTTTTCAGCACCATCACATATAAGTAGCGGCCATCGATTCAGCCATCACATATAAGTAGCATGTTGCATACATGCCACTGAATTGTACCCTGCCAGAGTCGGTAAGAACACCAGTGATGTAAGAATAGGCTTGTTTGCATGAATAAAACCGCATCTCACATTTTTACAACCGCATCTACTAGACTTCTGGTGCAATCACTGCAACGTACTTGTTGGACCACCCACCACCACCGGAAGTCTCAGTGCCGTGGGGCCTCTCCCACTTGGGTGCACCAAGCCGTTGCAATGATGTGAAGGTAGCAATGAAGAACATGTCTCTAGTCAAAAAGCAAGCATCACTTGATACCCGACCTCTGCCATGTTATTACAATGCAACCAAAAAAAGGGTGTTACAAGAGGGTCGAAATCCACTGGCTGGCCATACACAGCAATTAAGCAAACCTGATTGCCGGAGGCCTACGGCTTCGCCGCCATCAGTGAGACACGCCAAGCGCCCTAAACGCAAGCAATGCAACCTCATCAATTGCCAGGCTGGCCCAGCCTGGGTCGATTGTCATGCGCGTGAAGATCCGGCTCAAAACTGAGCTCCTAGCAATTCACGTGCTTGATGCTGAGCTGCTCAGCGGCGGCCGCCGGCCAAGGCTCTCAGAGCCCGGCGACCGGGCTACTAGCCCAGTCAGTAACAAGTTGTCAGGGTCTTCCTATGTTTGGGACGTTGGAGGAGCATTTCTTATCAAAATGAACCTGGTTTTTTGTTGGTTACAAGGGGGGCGGAATCTATTGGCTGGCCATACACTGCAAGCCAGCAAACCTGATTGTCGGAGGCCTACGGCACCGCCGCACCTGATGTCGACGTTGCACAAACGTTGAACGGACCGTATTGCGCTATTGTTACCCAAACATTGCTAGTCATGTCCTACTGTAGAACACATGATGTCTTCGGCGAGACTTTGCAAACCCCTGGATTTACATACGGGTTTTGCAAACGGCCCTCCTGCGCGTAGAGCCATCATGCATAGCCAGGGACCTTACATTACCATACCGCTGTATTGAGCCTCACTGTATGATACCCCGGTTGTGACATTATGACCACCATCATCATCACTTGAGAGTTCATTGCTTCTGCAATGATACTCATGTCACAGCTGAGTATGTTTGTCTCTATGAAGGATTGCCCAACTAGCTCCACCTTGAAGGGAAGCGCTGCCATGGCTGCCTTGAAGTTCACAAACGGCGGCGATGCTCGACATGAAGTACATGTCACAACATAATAATAATAATAATAATGAAGTAATAATAATAACATGAAGTACATGTCACAACATGAACCCGATGTTTGTCTCTATGAAGGATTGCCCCACTAGCTCCACCTTGAAGGGAAGCGCTGCCATGGCTGCCTTGAAGTTCACAAACGCTGGCGAAGTGCGGTGCGTGCCTTCGTACGCCTCTCTACTGACGTACCTGCACAAAATCAACAGTAGCGTGGAGCACGAGCGCACATACCGTTGCTTGGAGACTGCTCTTGCCGTCAGAGACATAACAATGTTGCATGGGTCAGTGCATGCTTGCAACATTTGTCATGCCAGCTGGCTGGCCACAGTGCTGATGTGATAGTGCTGGTGGTTCCACTGAGCCAAAGCTAGGCTGTGCCACCTGGCGGCCATCATGCAGTCGTTTGTGCTTGGAGTCAACCTGCCCTTCCAAAACGCTGTGGCACAACATGTGCACGGTGCGTAGGTGGTGCAAGAACACACCTCTCATACACCATGATGTTGCACGGGTCGTTGTCTGCTTGCGGCACCTCGAATGACAGTGCTACCGGCTCTGCGGCCGATACATACTCTGCAAGCGGCTGCCAACAACGTTGCAAAAGGCACAGGTCCTACATAAACGCACCTTTCGTACACCATGATGTTGCACGGGTCGTTGTCTGCTTGCAGCACTTCAAACGCCAGCGCTACCGGCTCTGCTGCCTTCACATACTCTGCCAGCGGCTGCCATATCGCCAAGAAGTGCAGCTTCTGCAGCTCGTTCTGGAAGCGTAGGTTGACCGCTAGCACAAACGCCTAGAGGATGAAAGGCGGCAATAGAAGCAGAAACAAATAAGGATCAGGCACTGGTTTTGTGGGATGTGACAGCTCGTTCTGGAAGTGCAGGTTGACCGCCAACACAAACGCCTACGAGAAACATGCAGCAACATCAGCAACAATTGATAGATCAAGGGTATGACACTAGTTTTAAAGCATGCGGCAACTCGTTTCGGAAGCACAGCTTGACCGCCAACACAAACAAACGCCTGCAGGATATGAGGCGGCAGTAGATGAAACAGACCAGAGCCAGATATTGGCTTTAAAGGATGTGGCAGCTCATTTAAGAAGCGTAGGTTGACTGCTAGCACAAACGCCTACAACATGAAGGCGGCGATAGCAACAACAACAAGCCAAGGTCCGACATTCTGGAAGCGCAGCTTGGCTGCTAGCACGAACGCCTGCACTGCATCGGCTGTGGGCTGCAACAGCAACAGCAACAAATCAGGTTGTGATCAGCCTGAGACCAAGTCTCTGAGCAGTGCAACACTGAACTGCACTCGCCTGCCTGAGCATTCCAGAGCCCCCCCTCGCTGCAACCTGGACTAAGCTGTTCGCGGCTCATGGCCTGCTGCGGTAACAGCAACAGTTGCTAGAATGTGCATCATGTTACTTTCGCTGTTGGATGCCGTACCGCCCACTGGCCCAGGTGCTGCTGTTTCCCGCCTTTCCTGCAAGCTGAAGGTCGCCACACGGGGCTGCTGCTGCCAGCATGGAGCGGCAACAAGCGTCTGTTCTGTTTCAACTACCACGCTGCATCTCACATGCCTGCCTGGTGTGCCTGCAGGCTGGTGGCCCTGCCGCCGATCCTGCAAGCTATAGGGCGCTGCGGACGCTGTGAAATGCACGCTCAAGGTCACCCCCTGCTGCGCTGCACCACTTCCCACCTGCCTGAGCGCTGCTGTGTCCCTCCTGTCCTGCGAGCTGAAGTTTGCCATGCGCAGCTTGCTGCTGTCACTGCAGAGCTGCAACCTAAAACAAAGGTCTGCCACGCTGCAAGTCACCCACCTGCCGCAGTGCTGTGTCCCGCCTTTCCTGCAAGCTGAAAGGCGCTGCTGACGCTGTGCAATGCTTCCTCAAGAACACCCCCTGCTGCGCTGCACCGCTACCCACCTGCCGCAGTGCTGCTGTGTCCCTCCTTTCCTGCAAGCTGAACAGCACCGCTGACGCTGCCTGCTGCTGTCGCTCAACAGCTGCAAGCTAACAGCCACACTGCCCATCTGCCTAATGCTGCTGTGTCCCTCCTTTTTTACTGCGCTACAGCAATACCCACCTGCCGCAGTGCTGCTGTGTCCCTCCTTTCCTGCAAGCTAAAGGGCGCCACTCGCGGCCTGTTGATGTGCGTGTACAGGGCATACAGCACCCCTGTTGCGCCTGCTGCTGCTGCTAGCCTGCAACGTAACATTGGGGCAGCAACATTGGGGCAGCAGTAGCATCATCGGCATGAGGTTTAGGCCACAGCGAGCACAAAGGATGAGGGCATAAGGTTGCGTGAGCATGTTCAAGGCGGTGTGTAACTAAGGTGACGTGCGGCGGCAGCAACACCAGTTGCCATGCTTGGAGGCGGAAGACACACAACGCAACTGCCTTGGGTGCACATTGTCACTGAATCTTCAAGAACGACACGAGCTCGGGATGCTGGTCATCTCGAGGGTGTGATCAGCTGCACGCATTTCGTGCTGCGCATGCGTACCGCTGCTGTGCAGCACTCGCACGCAGCTGTGCATGTGCATGGCACGTGGAATGCTGCCAATCAGTATGCATGGCAGGCTGCTAAATCAGGACAAAGCCAGAGTGATGCATGTCAAGAAGTGCTAGGTTGATGACGGCAGCATGGAGTCTGAAGGAATGCAAGCTGACTGTCATCAACAGCAGCAGCACGAGCAGCAGCGGCAGCAGCAACTGGCAGCTCACCACGTCAGCCGGTCACTCGCCATGTCCACGCTGAGCGCTCCACACACCAACCTCAAGCAGTAGTATGTTACAAAAGCTGCACAGCCTGACGTATCCGTGCTGAAGTGTGGGAGGTGTGGCAGTTTCAAGCACTACGGCTTGCAAAGGGTTGTGGAGGACAGGTAACCAACAAATTAAGTCTATGGTTTGCAAAATGTTGTTTCGTGGCTTTGGCATGATCATATGCGAAGCTTGCGGGCTTGTCGTGGCCATGTGGCATACGGCTGTTGCTTGCGGAAGTACCACTGCCTGAACTCTTGGCCAGGCAGTATCGTGCAATGATACTGCACCCTGATAGAAACTATTGAACGGATCCGTGTGAAAACCTTGCTCTGCTCGCACAGTTCTTTTGGCTCCGTCCTCGGTCCGTTTGCTGCAGCATGTTTAAACCAGGCAAATGCATTTAGCACTCGATCGGACAAAATTATAGCAATGCAGAGCCTGATCGGCGATGCTGGATGGCCTGTGCGGTCGGTTGGCCTGCATAAACGCTTTGCACGCTTGGCTCGGCAGCAAAAAGCAGCAGGATGCCCCATGCCATGCGGCCCAAGGAGCAACAGGAGCTTACATACGCACGCTGGAATGCCGGACAGGTGCGCAGGGGTGCTGTGCAGCGTGCTGTTGCTGCAGCTGTATGTTGCAAGTACAAGTGCAGCAGCAGGACTGGGCGGTTCACTTTGCAGGACATGCTGTGCATGCACAGCTAAGCAGGATCAGCAGCAATGGCAGCAGACAGAGACGAAACTTCAAATGAAGTAGTTTGGCAGCATAGCATTAGCCGAGCATAGCATAGGGTCATCCAGGGTGTGTCTGCAGCAGTAGTAGCAGCAGAACCAGCAGCAGTAGTAGCAGCAGCAGAAACAGCAGCAGTACATAGTCCCCTGGAATTCCTGGAGCTGCAGCGGCAACAGCGGTTGCGAAGCAGAGTGTTATTGCAGACCTGCAGATGCGCAGCAGTGGTTACCAGCAAACCTGGACCCCTGTGAACACATTCACCATTGTTGCAGCAGCTGACATCATGTAATGTCATGTCAATGTCAGCTCATCCTCCCAGCACAGGTGGCGTTTTGCGTATCAATTTGATAACATTTAAGTCAGTTCCTGTGCAGACACCTGCAGGCCACTTTGATCTTCGCAGGAGGAGTACAGCTTCAGCCTGGCGCAGCTGATGGTGGTTTGATAACCCTGACTTTTTTTGCGTGGCTAGTTGCTAGTCCATGCAACCCTAACACACACCTTTAACTTCTATGCCCTTTCTCGTCTTTTGCACAAGGGTGCAGCTAACGCAACCGATGCTTTATCATGCTTGCAGGCCGATGTTTTCTTCGCAGGAGGAGTACAGCTTCAGCCTAACACAGCTGATGGTGGTACTAGACAAGCCGATTGGGTTGACGCTTGCGCCAGACCCCACCACTGGTCATGTGTACGTGCAGCACATCGAAGCAGGCATGTCGGCAGCAGAGAGCAGGCTGGTGCTGGTGAGTAGGGGGCAGCTTGTTATTGTATGTGTACATTTCTGCGCGGATGTGTGTGTGCATTGTTTGTGCCGGGGTCTGTTGCTTACATGCGTTTTTGGGGTGTTGGTGGTAATGGACAAGCCGATTGGGGTAACATTTGCGCCGGACCCCACCACTGGCCACGTGTACGTACAGCACATTGAGGCAGGCATGTCAGCAGCAGAGAGCAGACTAGCGCTGGTGAGTAAGGAAGAGTTTTTGCAAGCTCGTCAGGTTATCTCATGTTACTGATTGTGTGAGCAGTGCCGGTGGACTTGTTGAAACCGTTTGCTGACTCTTGCGCCAGACTCCACCACTGGTCACGTGTACGTGCAGCACATTGAAGCGGGCATGTCAGCAGCAGAGAGCAGGCTAGTACTGGTGAGTAAGGAAGAGTGTTTGCAAGCTCATCAGGTTCTCTCATGTTACTGGTTGTGTGAGCAGTGTCTGGTGGACTTGTGGACACCGATTGGGCTGACGCTTTCGCCAGATCCCACCACTGGCCACGTGTACGTGCAGCACATCGAAGCAGGCATGTCAGCAGCAGAGAGCAGGCTGGTGCTGGTGAGCTTGTGCTGTTGCTGGTTACTTTGGGCTGCTCAGTGTGCAATGCTGATACTGTTGTGGAGTGCTGCTGATGATGCGGATGTGGTTGATGTCCTAGCACGGTGTCCGTTGCGGCTTAGCCGCTTGAACACACCGTGTAACCCCTCTTCTTCTTCCTAGCACGGTGCTGGTGATGTGTCTATTACATGGCTGTTTGGGTTAGGGTGGAAAGACACACTAGGCATACGAATGTGCAGCACATTGAGGCAGGCATGTCAGCAGCAGAGAGCAGGCTGGTACTGGTGAGTAAGGGGAAGTGATAACACTTCTATGTATGCGTAAGTTACTTTCAGTGATGCTGATTGTTCCAGTGAGCACAGCGTATGTTATGCATCAACTGCTGCCGCCCCTGAATGCTGCTGCTGCTGCTGCTGCCAGGTTGGCGACCGGCTGCTGTCCTGCAGTGCCGTGTTCGGCGACGAAATGTGGCATGCACAAGACTTGCTACGGCGCCGCTGCTGCTGCTGCGGCCGCTGCTGCTGCTGCTGCCAGGTCGGCGATCGGCTGCTGTCCTGCAGTGCTGTGTTTGACAGTGAATTGTGGCATGCACAGGACTTGCAGCTGTTCAGTAACGACGCTGCTGCTGCTGCTGCTGCTGCTTTCAGGTTGGCGATCGGCTGCTGTCCTGCAGTGCCGTTTTTGGCGACGAAATGTGGCATGCTCAGGACCTGCAGCGCACGCGGTGGGCTATCAACAACAGACCTGGCAAGGTGGGTGCAGCTTCTGCTTCACAGCAGCAGCAGCAGCAGCGCAGCACATTTATGGGCTGTACATGATAAGCACATCAGTATTCGATCAGCTAGCTCTGCTGTTGCTCTTGCTCTCAGTGTGCCAACATGCCGCGCTCAGGTTGCTGCTGCCGCTGCTGCTGCTGCTGCTGGTGGTGCTGCTGCAGACGAAGCTGGTGCTGGAGCGTGGCATTTGCCGTCTTGCCTTTTACTGCAAGCTGACGTATGACACTGCTGCTGCTGCTGCCGCTGCTGCTGCAGGTGAAGTTGGTGCTGGAGTGCGGCGTGTGCATTCCAGCCTGGTATTGCAAGCCACCGTATGACACCGCTGCTGCTGCTGCTACTGCAGGTGAAGCTGGTGCTAGAGCGCGGCACTGGGAGCTTGCCACCTTGGTACTTCCAAGGCAGGGAGGGCATCGCCACTTGGGAGGTGCGTGCACCCGAATCAACTCCCCACTTCTCAGCACAGCGTTTGTATGTAATTGAGTGGACTGCTCTGCAGCAGCAGCAGCGTCAGGGGGATGGTATCATTATGTATGTGGTCGCTAGATGATTGAGGCCTGAGAGCTTGCCTCCTTGGTACTAGCAGGGCAGGGAGGGCATCGCCACCTGGGAGGTACAGTGAATGAACATCACATGATGCATGTACTTAGATGCTGGTGGTATTCATGTATTGCCGTGCTTTCACCGAATGACTCAAGCACGCATCAACCTGCTGATATGAGCACATGACATGCCAGGCTTCCTGATGTATTTGACACACAATAAACCAACAGCAGGACTGTACGCCACCAGTGACTGTAGCCAGTCAAACAACTAATTCGCTTTCCAGATAACACATGACATGCCCAAACTCGCCATGTGTCACCCCAGTGTGACAGCAGCCCGGGGCCGACCAGCTGACATTTTGAAAAGCAATAGCGTAATGCGACTGGCTACAGCTACTGTTGAGACAAGTTCAGACTATTGTTGACTCTGTTTTGTCGTATTACATGGAAAGCGACGCGTTTCGGGCTCTTCACCCTTCATCAGGCTTCAATCCTGTGAACACGGACAGAATCAACAAATACTCGCCATCAGAAGCACACAGCAACAGGGTGCAGGTTTTGGGTGAGGTCACTGGCCATGTTGCCAGTGGCTCGAACCCTGTACAATACTGCACTGCAAAAGCAAACCATGAGGTCTTGATGATGAACACAGGGTGAGAGCCACTGGCAACATGGCCAGTGACCTCACCCAAAAACTCGCCATTTGTCACCCCAGTGTGACAGCAGCCCGGGGCCGACCAGCTGACAGCAACTGACAAGTGCCGTATCTAGTCGAAGCAAAACAGTAAATCTGCCTCGCTATGTCAATGTAGTGTGGCTGATCTACTGCTTTACTTTGACTAGATATCTGCTGCATCAAATCAAACCTTGTGTTGATGTTACATGCATTCCCATTTATGTGGTGTCGCCTAGGCATCAGAATGAAGAAAGTTGCCTCGCCGAACGACACACGACAGCCAAAAACTGCGCCACTAAACACCCCCAATGTCATTTATGCTGTTTGTTATGTTAGACAGGTGCCTGAGCTGCAGCTCCTGGTTCGCACGCATGTGGCTGATCCAGTGCTTGCCTGTGTCACCCTATTGCTGTGCTATGCATGAACCCCACCCCCATCTCATACCATTATCATGTGTTTTGTGGTGCATGCAGGTGCCTGAGTTGCAGTTGCCAATCAGGTTTGCCACACCTGTTGGCGGCGAGCTTATGGAGAGCTTACCTGGCGCATCAACCCGTTCCACCGACCACAAACCCTGTTGCTGCCGTATGCATACAGTTTAACTTCTTCCGCTTTTATGCTGTTTTGTTAGGCTATGCAGGTGCCTGAGTTGCAGCTGCCAATCCGCTTTGCCATCCCCGTGGGTGGCGAGCTCATGGAGAGCTTGCCTGGCTTATCCTGCTCTGCTGCCATCTTGCCTCAAACCCTCACCCTACCCTCTTCTATTTCCGTATGTGATGCAGGTGCCTGAGCTGCAGCTGCCGATACGTTTTGCCACCCCCGTCGGTGGCGAGCTTATGGAGAGCTTACCGCGGGCGGGGCGCAGCATGACGGTCAGCTTCAACCGCTGCATGAACCCCAGCGCAGCCGAACATGTGAGCAGAGGGTTTTGGTTTGTCCGAGGTTTAGGGGTATTGTGTGAATTGGTCTCTTGGGCAGTGCAGTACACCCGGCGCGGGGCGCAGCATGATGTTCAACTTCAACCGCTGCATGAAACCCAGCGCAGCCGAACATGTGAGCAGGGTTTAGCAGGGTTCAGTAAGGCTCTGGTCGATGGAATCGGGGGTAGTGCTCATGGTACGTTCAAGATCCAGGGGTTCGTGCTGTGTGACTGTGGCTGTTGAGCACTGCATGGTGGCTTGGCAGCGGCAGACATACAGCTCTTTTTGGTACAGTGGAAAAAGGTAAAGCGCACATCAACCGCGTAACTTCAAACTGCTGTTCACCTGCTGCTGCTGCTGCTGCTGCTGCAGGCACGGCCGCATGTGCTGCGCCCTGGCTTGTTAGCGCGAAAGGGGCGGGCAGAGCAAATTTCGACTGTTGTCACTCGGCACATGGCAGGTTGATTATATGTTGTGCCCTGGTGCTGCTGCTGCTGCTGCAGGCACGGCCGCATGTGCTGCGCCCTGGCTTGTTAGCGCGGAGGGAGCGAGCAGAGCAGCTGTCACGGCAGCTGATTGAGACCACTGCTTCACCAGAGGTGGACATCTCATCGCCAATCAGCAGGTAACGACCTGCTTGTACGCTAAGCGACATAGATGGCAACAACTCTTGCTCTTCCAATGTAACAATGTAACAATGTAACAGTCGGGATGCATAACAAGTGGTATTTGGACAGTCAGCAGAGCAGCTGTCACGGCAGCTGATTGACACCACTGCTTCACCAGAGGTTGACATCTCATCACCAATCAGCAGGTAAGCTGAATGCTGGGCTGTTGCTCTCACTTATCTGAGGTGTCTGACAGGCAGGTCAAGGCAGATCGCACTCGGCATTGCTTTCAACTGAATACCATTCTTTGGTTGCTGCAAAAACTTGTGCCCTTTTTACAGGCTGCTGACAGGCAGGGATGGGGCGCGTTTCCAGGTCGGTGTGTCAGGCACACCCCTGCAGCCCGGCGGTACAATAAACGTACTGCCTTTCCGGCAGCAAACTATGGCGCTGAACTCATTCGCTGTTGCTCTTATTTCTTGCAGGTTGTGACAGGCAGGTAAAACACAGCGCACACAGCATTACTCATCACCATTCTTTGGTTCCGTGCTCCTTTTTGCAGGCTGCTGACAGGCAGGGATGGCGCACGTTTCCAAGTTGGTGTATCAGGCACACCCCTGCAGCCCGGCGGTACAACAAACGTACTGCCCTTCCGGCAGTACAGCAAACGGTGGCGCTGACCTCATGCTGCTGCTTCTCTCAAATATTGCTGCCTGTTGACAGGCATGGAAAGCTTTGCTGCGCGCAACTTGCATGGCTGAACGCCTTGTGTTTAAACTGAAAAAAATATTCTGCGCATTTTGCAGGCTGCTGACAGGCAGGGATAGCGCTCGTTTCCAAGTTGGTGTCTCAGGCACGCCCCTACAGCCCGGCGGTACTACAAACGTACTGCCGTTTAGGCGGCATGGCACCAGCAGCGGCAGCAGTACACCAAACCCTGGTGCCAACAGCAGCAGCAACAGCAGCAGCAACAGCGCTGGCGGCAGCAGTATACCTGGCCCCAACAACAACACAAACAACAATGTGCAGAACAACAGCAACAGTAGTGGGGCTGCTGCTGCAGGCGATCCCAACAGCAGCAGCAGCAGCAGCAGCAGCAGCGGTGCTAGCAATGGCAGCAGCAAACAGAGCAGCAGTAGTGTGCCGACGCCTGCTGCTGCTGCAGCTGCTGCTGCTGCTTGGGGTGGGTCAGTGGCTGGTCCTGGTGGGGGCGTGGTGCCTACGCGGGGAAAAAAGGTAAGAATTTGACGCTACTGTTGTTGCGGTTGCTGAAGTAGCACTTTGTTCCGCCAAATGGTTGTGGTTTGAAGAGCATATCCGCTTAGCGCTGCAGAGCAGCCTTATCAGAAGTTTGTTTGCAGCTGCTGCTTCAGGATGGGTCACTATGGGGCGGGTCAGTGGCTGGTCCTGGTGGTGCCCATGCGGGAACAGAAGGTAGGGATTTTGGTTGCACCATCCTGGCACCATGTTTAGTTTATGCTGCTTTGGGCGCGTCTGTGGCTTGTCCAGGGGGGGTGCCCATGTATAACGGTGATGAAGACATGAATGCTGCTGATGGCGTGCTTGCTTCAAGTTTTGCAGACATCGCCTAGCTGCGGGTTGGGAGTGGGCTGCTTGAACAGTGCTGCCTTTCTATGCTCTGTGCCGGCACTGACCAATGACAATATACATCTGCTGCACTTGCTATGACACCTTGCAGGTTGTGCAGGTGCTCCCGTGGCTGCTGGTCAGTAACGGCCGCTTGAACAGTGCAGATCTCACACGCCTCGCAACCACCCGCGCCCTCGGCTGCCTGCTCGAAATGCGGCTAACCCTAAACCAGGAGGGTTTACTGTGCCCCGTGGGGTCCCAGCCGCCGCCTTTCAGCTTGCCGGCTGCTCCTGTACCTCCAACGTTATCTCCGTCGACAACACCGGCACCAGCACCGGTAGAACCGCCGCCATTTCCACCGGGGCAGCAGCAGCAGCAGCAGGAGGAGGAGCAGCAAGAGCAGCAGCAGCAGCAGCAGCAGCAAGCGGCAGCAGATGCTGGTGCATTGGCAGCTGGTCTAGTCGGTATGGCTGGACCTGATGTAGGTTTCGCGAGTGCTGCTGCTGCCGCTGCTGCAGTAGCAGCCGCCGCCGGATCTGACGGCCAAAACCCTAGCAGCAGCAGCATCAGCAGCAGCCAAAACCCTAGCAGCAGCAGCAGGATCTCGACGGAGCCTAGTCCGTTGACGCTGCAGGCACATGCGATCTTGCATTGCATAGCTGATTTGCATCGGCTAACGATAAGACGGGAGTGGACCCCAAAAGGAGGTACAGCATGGAGGCAGCAGCTATACACGAGATCACCGTCGCCCTTTGCTCCTGGAACCTCCCCATATCTGCCGCGACAGCAGCAGCTGCAGCAGCAGGGTTTAGGGTTGGGTTTAGGCGGCAGCAGCCTAAACCCTAGCAGCAGCAGCAGTAGCAGCAGCAGCCCAAGCAGCAGCGGCAGCAGCAGCAGCAGCCCAAGCAGTGCGCTCCCTGTGCAAGGATTCCCTGTTACACCGCCTGTTGCTGCTGCTAGCTCCAACAGCAGTAGCAGCAGCAGTAGCAGCGTAAGCAGCAGTACTGCTGGCAGTACCGGCAGCAGCAGCATTGGCAGCAGCAGCAGTAGCAGCAGCAGCGGTCTAGGGTTTCGGCAGCCGAGCAGTCAGCTGCTGCTAAGTTGTGACGAAGGTGCTTGGGGTGTGGTTGGGCTGATGCTTGTAGCGTGGCTGCACTGGCATTGCGGCGTGTCTCAAGCAACGGCAATTGAGTCAGTCAGCCAAGCACTGGGCGTCACACTAAACGAGGTAGGTTGCTTTGCCTGCTGTTACAATAGTAGCTACTCTGTCTTAGTTTGTCTTGGTGACTGGGCTTCACGATACAAGGCAGATGCACACATGTTTGTGGCGTGGCTGCATTGGCACTGCTGCTGCTGTCCTGAACCTCGATGTGCGCTAATCCCTGTTTCTGCAGGAAGTATTTGCTGAGGTTCACCGGCTGCTGGTGGTGCGGGCCAAGAGCTGATTCTATACGGCTATTTGGTTACTAAACCCCTATGTTCTATGTCAAAACCTGTTTGTGCTGCTGCTAAACCCCAATTGTGCTGTGCCAAAACCCTGCAGGCAGTGCTAGCTGAGGTTCAGCGGCTGCTGGTGGTGCGGGCCAATCAGCAGTGATGCACAACTCAACCTTACTTTGATCAAACTGATCCCTGACACAACGCGTCAAATGCGGCTGAAACTGATGCGCTGCTGAACCTTGATGATTCGTTTTACACCTTGTTTGTGCTGCAGGCAGTGCTGGTGGAGGTTCAGCGGCTGCTGGTGGTGCGAGCCAATGAGCGGTTCAGCTGGCTGATTATCAGCTGAACCCCATCGTGTTGTGTCAACCCTGTTGTTTGCTGCGCCCAAACCCTAAACCATGTGTGTGCTGTGCCTAAACCCTGCAGGCAGTACTAGCTGAGGTTCAGCGGCTGCTGGTGCGGGCCAAGGAGCACTGATGCGCAACTAAACCTTACTTTGATTGAGCCCTCACACTTCGCGTCAAATCCTGTTGATGCTTATGCGTTACTGAACCCTTATAATTTGTGTTAAACCTTGTTTGTGCTGCAGGCTGTGCTAGCTGAGGTTCAGCGGCTGCTAGTGGTGCGGGGCAAGGAGCGGTTCAGCCGGCTGATGCTGCACTGGCCTTACGGGGGCGGCAGTGCTGAGGTATGCACTCGGCAGTTTAAACCCTCGGCAGTTGAGAACCCTGTTTTGGCTGCTATGGCTAGCGTTACTCCTTGGATAGTGTTACTCTAGAGAATGTCAGTCACATGTTACTTTGGTGCCTCTGGGCACAGACGAGGGTGGGGTAGTAATTGCTGACGCTTCTCTTGTTGTGACTGCTGCTGCTGCTGCTTGTCGTATGTAACTGCAGGTGTCTGGCGATCTAGTTGGAGGCTGGACTGAGCGAGTCGCTATGCGGCGATGCTTTAGCCCTGACGGGTGCCTGGGCGCAAGCAAAGGTGAACACATGTATTCGCTGATCACAGTTCTTGATGTTTCTTTGATTTTGATATCAGATGCAAAAAATTCAAGGAAAAAACGGATAGTTTGTTACTTGAAAATGGTGTTTGGCGATGCGACGCTGCCTCAGCCCTGACGGCTGCCTGGGCGCAAGCAAAGGTGAACACGATTGCTTATTGAACACAATGCTTTGGGGTTTGTATTGCTTCTAATTTCAGATGGAAAAATATAGAAGAAAAACACACACATGCAATCATAACACAGATGCGTGTAGCAATGCGGCGCTGCCTCAGCCCCACGGCTGCCTGGGCGCAAGCAAAGGTGAACACACATGACAGTAGCACAGGACTACATCATGCTCCTGCAGAGCACTTTCACGGTGAGTTAAAGGGCCTGCACCCCGTGCTTTACTACTACAGTTCATGCCAGCGCTGGGCTATATTGAATGTATAATCTGTATAATCGTCAGATACCCGCAGGCCACTTCTACCTGGAGTTGAAGGGCCTGCGACCTGGCTGCTACCACTACAGGTTCGTACCAGCGCTGGGCTTGTCTCAGATCCTCAGATTTGCTGATACTGACAGATGATCTCGGTCGCTGCTGCTGCTGCTACTGCTGCTGCAGGCCACTTTTACTTGGAGTTGAAGGGCCTGCACCCGGGGCGCTACCACTACAAGTTCATAATCGACAACAACTGGGATGTAGACCCCTCAGCACTCAAAACCCTGGACTCAGAGGTGTGCACCCATGGTTAGCATATGTTACACCTTCATAGAAATTGAGTCTCCAAGAGGTGTGTATTGGGGATTCTCATACATCACATTACATTCAGGATGTGAAGCCGTTGCGCACCATGCACTGACCCTTGCTGCTGCTGCTGCTGCAGGGCAACTGGAACAACGTGCTGGATGTCAAGCCGCCACCGCGCATTGAAAGTCCAGAGGAGCAGGCACACTATGCACTGACCCTCGCTGCTGCTGCTGCTGCTGCTGCTGCAGGGCAACTGGAACAACGTGCTGGATGTCAAGCCGCCACCGCCCATTGACAGCCCAGAGGAGCAGGCACACTATGCACTGACCCTTGCTGCTGCTGCTGCTGCTGCTGCAGCTGCTGCTGCTGCAGGGCAACTGGAACAACGTGCTGGATGTCAAGCCGCCACCGCGCGTTGAAAGTCCAGAGGAGCAGGCACACTATGCACTGACCCTTGCTGCTGCTGCTGCTGCTGCTGCAGGGCAACTGGAACAATGTGCTTGATGTGAAGCCGCCACCGCGCGTTGAAAGTCCAGAGGAGCAGGCACGCTATGCACTGACCCTCGCTGCTGCTGCTGCTGCTGCAGGGCAACTGGAACAACGTGCTGGATGTGAAACCACCGCCACGCATTGAAAGTCCAGAAGAGCAGGCACACTATGCAGCGCTGCAGGCAATGTGCATGGCTTTTGAGCGGAAACTGCGCATAGTTAGCAGCATCGGCGGCAACTGATGTTGAAGCAGCTGTCGAAGCAGCAGTTGTATTTCCAACAGCAGGGCGATTTCAGTACAGCGCTGCAGGTGCTGTGTGCGCCTTAGTTCCGAATCGGCACGTAGTCTGCAGCATTGGAGGCAACTGATGTTGCAGCAGCAGCAGCAGTACTGGCAACAGCAGGGCGTCTCCATGCAGCGCTGCAGGCGATGTGCATGGCCTTTGAGCGGAAACTGCGCATTGTCAGCAGCATTGGCGGCAACTGATGCAGCAGCAGCAGCAGGAATGCCAACAGCAGTGTGACTCCAAAAGGTGCTGCAGGTGATGTGCATGGCGTTTGAGCGGAAGCTGCGCATAGTTAGCAGCATTGGGGGCAACTGATGTTGCAGCAGCAGCAGGCGTACAGCGCTTGTTATACTGCATCAGCACCAGCTGCAGTAGTGAGCTGCTGGTCAACCTGCCATCACGTATGCAGCAGCAGTGGCAGCAGGAATGCCAACAGCAGGCACACTATGCAGCACTGCAGGCGATGTGCATGGCTTTTGAGCGGAAACTGCGCATCGTGAGCAGCATTGGAGGCAATTGAGCTCGCAGCAGCAGTGGCAGCAGCAGCAGTACTGGCAACAGCAGGCGCACTATGCATTACTGCAGGCGATGTGCATGGCCTTTGAGCGGAAGCTGCGCATCGTCAGCAGCATTGGAGGCAATTGATGCAGCAGCAGCAGTGGCAGCAGCAGCAGCAGTACTGGCAACAGCAGGGTGACTCTATATGGCGCTGCAGGCTGTGTGCACATTCAGAGTCGACGCAATGTGCACACTATGCACATCTGAGTTGAATGGTTGCACAGCAGCTGCAGCGCACTGCATGGCTGTGTCGCGCGCTGTAAAGAGGGGGAAATGGCTGCATGCATGCACCGGGGTTGTTTCAAACGCTGCGGGGTTCCTTTGGGCTGCACTGCACTGTGTCGCATTGCCTGTGTTTACTTTTTCTGAACGTGCAAAAGGGGTGTGATTGTCGCGATTTGATTCACACTCTGCGGCAGTGGCTGTGCGTTCTTTGGGGTTGCTGACTGCATGATGGCGGCTACAACTGCCATGCATGCATGCTGCTTTCCTGCGCCAAACTTTGTACGTATGTGCAGCCACAGTGCATGAAGGGGCCCTGGGCCTCTGTGTGCTTGCTTGCCAGTGTCTGCTTTTGAATTAGATTGCTGCTGCTGATGCATGGCAGCCGCAGTGTGCAGTGTGCCGGCTGTGTATCGCTGCAACACAGCCGGGTGCAGCACTGAGGCAGCCGCTGCTGTGCGGCACAGCTGCTGGCAGCAGCATGCTCGTAAAAATGTTTGTGTTAATGTAGCATTGCAATACTCAGCGTTATATGTTGTCGCTGATGTTGCTGATCTGCTGCAGTTGCACATCTGGCAGTACAGGCCTGTAGGCATTTGAGCGACACACGCCATGCAGATGATCTGCAGAGCTGCGAGTTGCTCGCTGAGTCAGCGTTCCAGCGCCATCTGATGATGTTGTGTGCTGAACAAAGTCGAAGGCACTTGAGTGTGAGGGGTGCGTGCACACTGGCGTGGGGCATGCGGTCTACTGTTCAGCGCGTGTTTTACCTGCTCAGCTGGCATGGCATCAAGCTTAAGGTGCCGGTGTCCCAAACAGGCCTGCTGTCCCCCTGCGCCCTTCGCAGCAGCGTATGGTGAATTGCTCCCATGACAGCATAAGTCAGTATTGTTGGGTGGAAGAGGTGGCATGCCGCTTATCGAGGCGTTGGCTGTAGCAGTGACGGTACAGTATGGCATGGTAAGCAGTCATGGCTGTACGAGCACCCTGTTCTGCCGATGACAACACCTTTACCCAAGTCGTGTCCTTTGATACAATATCGCAGCACGTGTTTGCGCATTTCATGCGTTGAGATATGCGCTCAGCTCAGTGAGTGCGTAAGCGTTGCGTAGGTGCTGCTGTATGTGAAGAAGTGGTTAGGCAGTTCCACCCTGGGGCAGCAATCGTTTCACAAGATATAATGATTGATACTGGAACTGGACAGACGCCTGTGAATGTGAGGTAAGCCTTTCAGTGCGCTGGTGCCATCAGGGCTGCCCGTTTTGCGTCAAAATTGAGCACGCTCAGCAGCAGCTGGCATGCATAATCACATCTACATACATGAAGCAGTCTCGGTTGAGCTTGAGACTGGCTGCGTTGCAGAAGGCGTGTAAATGCTATGTGGCAGCAACCAGCAGTTGCCAACGCCCACTGCAAGCTAGCTGTCACAGTCACCGGGAGAATCGTGCTGCTTCGAACATTCAGCAAGCTATTCATTTAGTGATTGGCATGCTGCTGACCCCATCACATGCAGCCAGCAGCTGGCATTCTGCTACCCAGATACAGCAGCGGTTGCAGCAGGACAGCTGGGCTGTGCAGCACGTAGCTGGGCTATCATGTTTGCTTCATGCATCAGCTTTGCAAAGCAGCACATGTACTGCCGTCCCCTGCAGCATATTCGCGGACAACACGCAGCCGCTCTCATCCCTCCTCCTCTCGCCATGTCCTGCAAAGCAGCATCACCCATGCGTTGTGGCCTTGTCCTGCCATGTTTTGTCCTGCAGGATATACTCAGATGACCTCACCAAAGACAGCAAGCAGTCCTTCATCTCATGGCTGGTGGCAGTCACCACCCTCACCATCTACACAGGCTGGATGCATGTGCTGATAGGGCTGATGCTGGGCAGCTTCTTCAGCAGGACCTGCTTCTATGTGCTGGTGGCAGTGTGGTCAACCACCTTCCTTCCTGCAAAGCCGGTGCTGTGGAACGCGTTTTGCCGCTCATGGGTGAGTCAACAGCAGAAGCTGCAGCAATACCATCAGTAATAGGGTGCTGGCAGTGTAGGAGTAGTCACCGGCCAGGCAAGTAGCTTGCTGCGTATTCCTTCCTGCAAAGCCGGTGCTGTGGGGCACCTTCTGCCGCTCATGGGTGAGTCGGCAAAGCAGCTGCAGCAACAGCACAGTATGAAGTATCAGGGGACAGAGCGGGTGAACTCTGTAGGTGTAGCAGCAGGCGAGGCAAGTAGCTTGCTGTGTCTTCCTGCAAGCCAGTGCTATGGAACACGTTTTGCCGCTCATGGGTGACTTGGCAAAGCAGCTGCAGCAACAGCACAGTATGAAGTATCAGGGGACAGAGCCGGTGAACTCTGTGGGTGTGGTAGCAGGCGAGGCAAACAGCTTGCTGCGTCTTCCTGCAAAGCAACAGCTGTGGAATGCCTTCTGCCGCTCATGGATGAGTCAACAGCAGCAGCTGCAGCAATAGGAGAGCGCTGGCAGTGTGCGATTTGTCAAAAGCAAGGGATATGGATTGCTGTTTGTTCCTGCAAAGCAACAGCTGTGGAACGCCTTCTGCCTCTGAAGCAACAGCTGGCAACAGCACTGCTGCAGCACTGGTGCAGCACTTGCAGTGAAGGAGCAGCAGCAGGCAGGGCAAGCAGCTTGCTGCATGTGTCTGCAACTCAACAGGTACGGAGCGCCTATTGCTGCTTAAATGGGACAGTCAGCAACAGCAGCTGTGATGGTTACACAGCGCCTCTCTGAACGTGGCCAGGACATGGTCAAAGGGGGCAGCGCAGCTCCGTTGCAGCAGTTCAGCAGGGCTTCTTGCAAAGCTTTAGGCACATGCATGCGTCAACAGGGGTATGCACTACCTTTGCTGCTACATCGAGGTATTCACAACTCTATCTTGAATGTATATGCAGATCTCAAGACGTGGCAGGAGTATCTTCAGTTCAGCTACCTCGTTCAGTCAACGCTGCACGTCTCTGTTGACATTGTGCCCCACGGCAAGCTGCTGACTCTTGTGCTGCGTGCATGCAGATCTTCAAGACGTGGCGTGAGTACTTCCTTTTCAGGTACCTCAACGAGTCAACGCTGGACCCCGCCAAGAACTACAACCTGCAAAATTACCCGCAAAAAGACCCTGTAATTCAATGGCATAACTGCCCTTGCTTTGCCATGTTTACTGCAGATCTTTGAAACGTGGCGGGAGTACTTCCACTCCAGCTGCTCACGAGTCGACACTGCACATCCCGTTGTGCACGCTTTTGCACTTTTGAGCTGCTTGCTGCATGTTGACTGCAGATCTTCAAGACGTGGCGCGAGTACTTCCACTTCAGCTACTTGAACGAGTCAACGCTTGACCCCGCCAAGAACTACATATTTGTGGAGTTCCCACATGGCGTGTTCCCGATGTCAGAGCTGGTGGCAGGTGCGTGGGACGAGACACGGATTCTGTTGTGCTGCTGTAGGTTTGGGCCCCAGAGACGTGTCCTGCAAATAACAACCTTCTTTGTGGAGTTCCTGCATGGCGTGTTCCCCATGTCAGAGCTGGTGGCAGGTGCGTCTTCATACTGCTGCAGTGGCTGTGGCGTTGGCATGCAGTGGAAGGGCCCTGCAGGCTGCGCTGTTTTGTGGCTGCAGTGGGGGGAGGGCGGTAGCATGCATCAGCTGTGCAAAGAACTACATATTCGTGGAGTTCCCACACGGCGTGTTCCCCATGTCAGAGCTGGTGGCAGGCGTGCGGGACGAGACACAGATTCTGTTGTGCTGCAGTGGATGCGGATCCCAGGAAAGTATTCTGCAAGTCACTACATATCCGTGGAGTTTCCACATGGCATGTCGACCATGTCAGAGCTGGTGGCAGGTGGTTGATGGGTCAAAACGCGCAGCAACTGCAGGGGTTGGGTGGTCGTGCGGGGCTGACAGGGCGCATTGCCTGTGCAGGCCCGCTACAATTTGGCGCATTGCTGCCTTGCCGTCACATTGATATGTAGGAACGCTGTGCCAGGCCATCTGGCCATTCTTCAACATCTACGCAGTCGCAGCCAGCAGCGTGTTCAGCATCCCTTTCTGGCGGCACTTCATTGCTTGGCTCGGGGGCGTGCCTGCGACGCCCGGCAACTTCAAGAAAGTGCTGAAGAAAGGCAGCGTGGCCGTCATTGTGGGTGGCATTGCGGAGATGTACATGCAGGTGAGACAAGCCGGGGTACCTGCATAGATCCGCCTCTTTGTGCTGTGTGGATTTCCACTTGGGTGTTGGGTTGATGGCTTGAGCGTCAAGCCTTGCAAAGTTTGCTTGCGACGCCCGGCAACTTCAAGAATGTTTTGAAGAAAGGCAGTGTGGCCGTCATCGTGGGCGGCATTGCGGAGATGTACATGCAGGTGAGAGGAGTTTGCACTGTTTCTGTTCTGCCTGCCTGCGAGCAGGCTTGTTTGCCGTTTTAGTGTGTTCTTAGGTTCACTTCATGGTTGCGTAGTTCGCCTGCGACGCCTGGCAACCTCAAGAAAGTGCTGAAGAAAGGCAGTGTGGCCGTCATTGTGGGCGGCATTGCGGAGATACACATACATGCAGGTGAGGAGAGCAGGGAGCAGGAGTCTTTGCCACGCAACAGGTTGCTATCTGTTGTTGCGCTGGCGTGTTGTGGGCTGGGACTGCGCTGTGCTGGTTTGCGGCGTGCCTGCGACGCCCGGCAACTTCAAGAAAGTGCTGAAGAAGGGCAGCGTGGCCGTTATCGTGGGCGGCATAGCAGAGATGTACATGCAGGTGAGGCAGGGTTTTGCACTGTTTCTGTCACAAAGTCTGCCTGCAAGCAAGCAATTGCTCCATATAAGCAATTGCTGCAAGCAAGCAAGCAAGCAAGCAAGCAGGCGTGGTTAAGGTTTTGGTGTGCTTTTGGGTTCACGTCATGGTCGCTAGTTGTGCCTACGACGCCTGACCACTTCGAGAAAGTGCTGAAGAAAGGCAGTGTGGCCGTCATTGTGGGCGGCATAGCAGAGATGTACATGCAGGTGAGAGGGGTGTGGAGTGTTTCTGTTGTGCGTGCTTGCTTGAGGTTCTGGGATGTTTTGAATCCACTTGTGGTTGCTAGTGGTTTCTGTTTCTGTGCAGCGACTTCAAGAAGTGCTCAAGAAAAGCAGCGTGGCCGTCATCGTGGGCGGCTTTGCGGAGATGTACATGCAGGTGAGACAAGCCGGGGTATATGCAAGTGCTGTGTGTATTGTTGTTGTTTGTCGCATGAGTGATGGCTTTGGTGGGTTTGCCTGTGACAC